>JBAJNP010004314.1:10820-34180 GCA_036877545.1 Yasuhikotakia modesta | reverse complement strand
AGAAAATAACTCCTGGATCTTGATGTAACTGAGGCATTTGAGACTGTTCTGAGATCAGCCTCATCATCGTCTCCAAAGCTTTTGGGTGTGTAGACACTGACACAGATATTTAAACCATCTGTCACAGTCTCACTGACTAGTCTAAGATAATGTGCAGTATGTTGCACAGTTATCAACTAATCCTCCTGAGCTTTCTATAAAACTAGTAACACATTAACACAGCACATATTTGCACTCGCCCCGAGCACGACTGAAAGCTGTGGTAACAGATGTGTGCGGGAGAGCCTTTAGAAGTCAGATTTGGCCCTAATCATGTTCAGGGCATGAAATGAAGAGGCAAACACTGTTTATGTGGCTATCTGAAGAATATTTCCATTAGATCCATAAAGTAAAAAACTGCTACATATTTTCTAATTCTAAATTACTTCTACCCTCATTTAAACAAATTCAAATATGTTAGTTAATTATTACCTAAGCTTGATGTCACTTCAATCAGACATCACACAATGGTTTCGGGACAGAACGCCACTCGCAACACCAAGGTCATGGGTTCGATTTCCAGAGAACGCACAGACTGATAATAACAAATACCTTGGATGCGTTATAAGGCACTTTGGATAAAAGCTACTGCTACATGCAAACCTGCAAATGAAAGATCAGAGAAAAAGGTCAGAACCAAATCAAAGCCCCTCAGACAGACACACTCAGGGGTCTCTACACAAACTCAGCTCTCACTCAGAGCGACGGCAAGGGTATTACAATAATCAATGAAACGCTGCAGGCTCTGTAATTGCGAACACTTTACTAAGATAACCTTGGACTACAAAAACACAGAAACCCAATTCAAGCGTCTTGCATTAGAGAAACATTATCACCTGCGCAGACGTCGAGTGAAACCCGTCTAATGAGACACAGTAAAAAAACTTTTCATCAACACGCACTGGGGAAATGGGACACCAAACTCTTTCATCGATTGCGTTTGTATGCAAGGGCATGTCGCCCAGAACACTGACACGCCAAATGTTTAGCCACGGTTCCCGACGGATTATATATTAGCGTTCATAACTGCGTATATATTTTTCTATTTTGCTGGCTGTGATTTTTAACACTTCAAAAACACCATCCGTTGACAATATGCCAGTCAACCGCACACTGACTTTTTAGTGCCGCATGTTTCAAGTCAAGTCAAAACTCACTCCAGATTGTTTAGCACACATTACATTAAGATGAAGTAAAATAATACGAAGGCCAAAAGATAAACACAACCGTAATATTTATAAGCATTTATAAGCAAAAATTTTGGTGAACAGCAATAAGAATAAACAGAGATGAAAATTTGTTAAGTGCCAAATGCCCAAATATTGAAAAAATAATACAAGTTTATAACTCATCTACATGCTTTCTGCAGCTCAACAGGTAAAGTAAGAAACTAGCAACGCGCAGGTCAAGGGTTGAACTCTCAGTGAAAGCATGTATTACTAAAATTACAGTTTGAATCTACTGTAAGATGCTTTGAAGAACGTCTGCCAACATCTTGAAAGTCATTGAAACTTAAAAATTGGTCAAAGTGTTTAATTTTGGGTCACTCTAATGTTACGGTTCCGGTGACGCAGGACATACTTATAAAAATCAGTCTGAGTGTCAGAAAATGACGCACCGGAAAAGAAAGAGCAATTTTCTTCTTTTACACCTTCAAGCACTCTCATCAAATCAGATCTGAGCTTTACTGAAGCACCAATCATAGCTCAGCCACTTGAGTTCAGGGTCCTGCCTGGTATTTTGGAGAGAGACAGAAACCAAACAGAAAAGTAGATGGTTAGTTGATGGTCTTTTGTGGGATTTAAAAAAATATGGCAACCCAAAAAGAACATTCTTCAAACATGACATCAAAAGTCACCTGACAGCTCTGGAAAACAGGGTCTAAAAAATACAAGGTAGATTGAAACGGGTACTGCAGGAAACAGGTACTGCAGACTGGAGACCATCTGTTTTTAATAACTGTTGAAAGTACAGTTTACAAATGGTGTTAAAACAACAGACGTCAAAGTACCTGAGGGGCAGAACACGGGAAAATTAAATCACCGGCTGTCTTTTGTTACCGTCTTCATCACAGTTTAACATTTAAAAATGTCACACAGCTTCTCTGTTCTCCTCAAATCCTTTTCAATAAATGACACCCTCTTAACAAGCAATTCTGTACAAGTCATGTGACTAGACAGGGGGTGGGGAAAATAAACATGACCCCCGAAAATAAACAATTAACGTAATGATATTTAAGACAAGTGAATATTAAAATAAAATATTACCATAATCCTTCTAACGGCCACCTCAACAGGCTGTATTTCCAAGCAGGGCCAATAAGTACTCCACTTTCCCATAATGCACTCTGCTGGAGTCACTTTACCTGTAATAACTAAAACATTAGATGCTGAGAAATGTCACAGTATGTGACGACTGCCCTAAGAGCACAGAGAGGCTTTTAAACGCTGCTGTAATAAGGCCAACGGAGGTCACGGCAGCTCCGTTAGAGGTGTAAGCTAGCGGTTCTGGTGTTAAACGGCACGCTTGAGGTCTCCTGCACATGCTGGGCTGGAGGAGTCATTGTTAACCTTGCAGTTGACCCTCAGCTGGCTGGAGATGAGCCTGGGAGCTTTGCTCTGTAGGTCAGTGTGTAACACGCGACTCCCCGATGGCTCTAATGTCCCGAAGGTTATTTCACACTGTAGGCTCTGCTGGAGCAGATAAGGACGCGTGAGACTGTGTGTGTGTGTGTGTGTGTGTGTGTGTGTGTAAGAGAGAGAGAGAGAGCTAAACCTTCTCACCAGGATTCAAAGCGAGAGAAAAACACAGTACAATACAGAGAAAATACTGCAGTCATTGTCCTACCCAGATTTAAAACCATTCTGTTTAATTTTACAAACCACTTCTAATAAAATTGTGTCTTTCTGGACACTAGCAGGCAAATCCGAAGACCCTTAATAGAAAATGTTTTCTGCTAACAACTTAAGCTAAAAAGACAGAAATTAGCTTTGCAAAAAACAAATTATGTCAACATTTATCTACAGATACGCAGCAGGCAGATGCGTTAATCCAAAGCAAATTGCTGTGCATTTAAGTTCTACATTTTTTTACAACACATGCTCCTTAAGACTCGAACCCATGACCTTTCCACTGCTAATGCAAAGCTCTATAAATGAATTGTGCTACAGGAACAGGAGTCTGATATTATCACTACACCAGCACCTTAAAAGACACTGTTACACCTAAAAAAATCTTTCATCATTTTATTAAAATTGAAAACTTTCCAATAAATTTGGAATTTTCCAATAATTCCTGATTGCATTCCTGACTGCTCATCCATGAAGGGTTACACGGAAACAGTTCCCTTGCATCTGTGAGCAAAGGTACCAACATAGACAGCCGCAGGATACAGGAAACCATTCTGGAATATTCTCATCATTTTAAGGATACGCTCCAGCAAACCCACTTTTATTGTCTGTCCAGTGGCCACGGTTGACATGTTCGGTGAGGAGAAAAACAAACGAAATGACATTTGAAACGAATCGTCCTCAATAAACCGCAAACACACAGTATTATGAAACATCACACAATGCTATTTAATATTGCAGCATCCAGACTTTGATTAAAAAATAATTTTTTTGAGTATTTTTTTACATCTAGGTCTTGAAAAACGATTTTGGCCGACATCAGATTACATGCATTTCCTCACAGACACACAATTGATGGTGTCAAAATGCCACAGACATAACAGAACACTAAGTACTGACACTAAACATTATATTAACCTCACATGCAGTCAGTAGCTTAACACTTAATACTGAATACATTCCCTGTTTACTTCAATCTCAATTCAAATAAACTGATGCTAACTCATTGAAGTGGCTGCCAGTATTCTGGATTTCTGCACTTTTTGTTTTGCATAACACATGAATATTCAATTTCCTGTTAGCGAATCATTTGTTTCATATTAGTACTCCAACATGCATCATTCATTAGTGCAGACAATCTCTTCTGTGGTTTATCTCTCTTTTTGTTTGGGTATAAAGCAGGTTTCAATAATTTTAATAACACTGGCAGTCCATTGCTCACAGATGGACAAAGTTACATATATAAATATTTATTCCTGTCAGCGCACACAAAGCCCAAAATTAGCCCGTTTGCAGCTGCCAACAGCAATAAGGTTCATTTGGCTCAACTGGTAAAGCACTGCACTCGCAACGCCAAGGTCATGGGTTCGAATCCCAGAAACACACGGGGGAAAACTGTTGCTTGAAAGCACTGTATATATATTTCACATACAGCTTCTGCCAAATGCACAAATGAAAATTTACTGGCATCGTGACTCTCTTTGAACACAATGGAAGCGCTACGCCAAATTACAGCACAGGAAGGGAAATTGTGTGACTAATGCTAACGCTCTACCTTTCACCAGTATTACTGAGCGGTTTATCCATCTGGTAAACACACAGCTGTCTCTGCTTTATGCAGGTACGCACCGACACCTCTAATCTCTTAAAAAAAACGTGAAATGTAACCTGTTACGGTCTGTATGCCAGTTAATGCCACGTTTACCTGTTAGAAATATGTCAGAACTTTCTTGCTTGCTGTGTAGTAATCATGTGGTTTGTACGACTCACATCACATGAATAATACATATTAATTCACCAGATTTCTGTTTCCTGAGCTAAAAAAACGTGCTCGCAGAATATACAAAGGCGACAAAATCAAAAAGCTGCCAAGAATTTACATTCGCAAAAGTGGAAAAAATACTTAATGATGCTCAAAAGTGGATATTAGCTGCTGTGATGCCAAAGTCACGGAAAACTGCAGTTAAATCCAGCTGGCACAGCTACTACAGCAATATTAAATACAAAACGACCGCAGGTCTTTTCCAGCAGTGACAGACTGAATGTAAATACATTTTCAATGGAAACATTAAGTAGTAATATTTAGTTTAGCAGATCCTTTACCCGATTGCGTTCCTCCAGAGGCGTCACAGAAAGCTCTTTCCAACCCATTTAAAGGCCGAACAGCAATTTGAAAGTTATCTTTTCTTTGCCCAGACCAGTCAAATTCACTCCATTTCCAACAAAATCTTTCCACCTGTAAACCTAGCATTCAAAATGTATATTTGACAGACACGTTATCGAAGGCTGCTTCTCACCATTCACAATAACAGCCGTTTATAAATAACAGCCAATAACAGCCACAATTCATCATGCATACTGTACATCATACAATAATAATAATACCATATTTTTACATACAGATTATTAACGGTTAATCATTATTATCATTCTATATATAACCTAAAGTGTGACTACGTTAAAACGTCTTTCTAATACCCTATTAACATTTGTTATGTAACGTAAATGTAACATATATTGCACTTGCAATTGTGCCTTTAGCACAAAACTTAGATCAGTAACAACAGCAGGACGTAACAGCTGTGCTAATAAACTTCATGAATGTTGTAATCACAGATTCAGTTATATAGATCCATAAATGCCTTTAATAGCAGGTTTGTGTGATCTTGATCTTAACAGTGCAAATTAACAGTCACTTAGCTTAGCATTACCATGTTTTTTGCACAGGGCATTTCTATAACACTGCCTTTATGAGCTATTCACTTACGCTACGTCGCTGGCTTTATAAACATGAAGTGGCAACTAAATAACATATCCAATACTTTCAGTGTTATATTCAGATAGAAACCACAAAGATTTACTGAGCAGCACTTGTCCAGAATTGCTGAACAAACCGCAACCGTGAGCCGATATAATACGACTGGTATTAATGATCCGTGTATTATAAAATACTTCAGACTTCAGGCTATAACACCACACCCTCACATAAGCTAGAAAAATAACATATTTACATCTTACATACAACGCTGCTCCTGATTTATTTATCCTCTCACTCACAGCAGTTACTGTAAATATCTAAACATCTTTAAACCCAGAAACATTTTATAAAAGTTTATATAACCTACATATTATAAAAGAACTTATTTGGTTGACAAATCGTGTGTTTGTCTTTAAAACAAGACAAGAAACTGCCAATGGCAAAACAGAAACTTAATTTAAGATATAATCTCTGTAAACAAGACGTGATTGGTGAAGTGTTTTAATTAGACATCAAACCATGAGTTTGTGTGAAGTAGCTGTTTGTTCTTTAATGGTTCATCCATCACATCAGTAATCACAGGTTTGTTTCCTGAGGGATCGAAATGTGATGTGACTTGTGATAATGGTTTTAAAGATAATCACAAGTTTGTTTTCTGAGGGATGGAAATGTGATGTGACTTGTGATAATGGTTTTAAAGGGTTGAATGTTGACTTACGGCAATGACAAAGAAACTCATTCGAACTGGAACGTCGCATTAAACACCGCAGCGATAAAACACTGCTGACTGGACCCATGCGGTTACCTCAGCTTGAGGGAATCGTTCATAGAACTCCTGCGGACAGTTAAGTGTAATTTAATGACATTTAATGTTATAGTACTGCCTCAACGTCAGTCCAAATGCAGGCTTTAAAGACACACCAGAGAGTAAAATAACACTTTACAGTAAGTTTGTAATAGTTAGCACAATCAACAACGAACTAAATTAGCACAAACTAACATAAGATACACTTGTACTGTATATAATCCTGGCTAACTTTATAATATTAAAACAACAAACAATTTTACTTGTTTTATCAGTAAAATCAAATGCAGTACTTGGACAAAACCAACAGCGGGCTGCACATATTTTCTTCCAGACACCTTTGAATGCTTTATTCAGCATCTGAGTGAGTCGTAATGTTCTGCCATTGTACTGAAGTTATTCACAAATCTACGTCTGGGCTCCATAGATGACAGAAAGTCAAAGAGGCTCAGAACGACATGCTGAAGTAAATGAATCACAGAATTTGTTTATTTTTGGAGAAAGTACTTCCTTAATGTACATGACACACTCAAGAAGCTAGATTGCATGTGTAAGAAACTCACTGGTCTGTTTGTGGTCTGAATCTCCGAATACAGCATTCATTTACACAAAAATCTCTCTCAGAAATGATGCACACAAACAGCTAAACACAAATGACCGCAATTTGTTCAAATCAGCCCAGTGAATTTCAAGAGCCAAGAAAATGACCAAAGACCGATTGGATGGCTAAAGCTATTTCCTCTGCGCTTGAGCGCCCACTGTTCCATTGTGAACCAATGAAACGTCAGTATTACAGCCAACCGCGTCCCCACGCCGCACTTTTGATTGACAGCTTTTGTTGACTTTTTTAACAGTACTTCAAGGTCCGGTGAAAGTCGAGCCATTGTGATTTTCCCAGGAGAACAGATTGTTAATTATTTCCATTCATTTCTGCATCCACAACTGGTCTTTTAATCAATTAGGCAGTTTTATTGTAATATATAATTTGCTGTTTGGCGGGGACATTACTGGCTGTCGTAGCACTTGCCAAACCTTTCCTGGGGTCAACCGCATACATCATACAACAACCAAAAAGTGCTTTATTTCAAACAAAAGCCAGGAACAAGCCACTTCAAAGCTGGAATGCAACTGAAACGGACAACGGTGCATTTTGAGGTTTGCCTAGCGTAATCCGGTAAGCTGCGTGCTAACGCCTTATGACAGAAACGTGGTGCGATAGGGTAAAACACGATTCTGCTGTCAGCACCTGTCTGACAGAGCAGCGCTGGGTGAAAATCTCCAGAGGAAGTGAACGGAAACCTTAGTCATCCGGCGTGTTTCGCACCACCCGCCTTCATGACGTCAACATGCCTCAGTTTCAGAGGTCGAGGCTGCTCTCGATTTATAGCCGCAGAAACGAGGCAGCGGTAGCCGCAGGCTTTCGAGTCGACAGCTGTCGGCTCTCAGCACATTTGTGCGGCACGATGGGGAGCATTTAAAAAGCTTCTCTGAGAGGGTGAAATGCCTAAAATAGTGCGCTGTTCTCACCCAATCAAAAATGACATGAACGCAGTGGTTCGTGCCACACACACACACACACGTGTATATATATATATGTCTATAGCCAGTAAAAGCTTACTGTATCAAAGCAGATTCTAAGATTATTAAAGCAGACACATACCCTAAATTCTTGCCCACAAAGACTTTTTACACAATGCATTAAGCATAAATAAACTGCTTTGGCTTAGAAAATAACAATAATAACACACACTGACCTTTTGTGGGGCAAGTTGTCACAGAATTGTTGCAAGCTGAATTTGACATTTAATAGCCAATTATAGGTTGTTTAATAGTTCAGACAAAAAGCTATAATGGAACACAAAGGAAATTAGTTACAACCTCAATGACAACTTCCTGTGTGACACATAATGTAACGCTAATCTCTTACAGATAACATTGAAACCTTTTAAAACAAATGTATAAATAAATCTGAAGAACACTTGGTAGTTTAAACATCTATAACGGAGAAGAATTATCTACAGGATTAGCTACAGGTTGCATGTGATGAAATTAAATTGTAACTTTTTCATTAACTTTATATTATACAGTAAAAAAAACAATAAATACGATAACTGCTCATGGCTCTGAACCGCAAAGCCATCCGTCCCGCGTGATGAGGCCAGCGGGGGTGATGAGGTATCGTCTAACGTGAAATAAATTAACAGTGTTATGGAAACCATCTGTCCATGAACGTGAGCCTTCTGGTTAATGAGGAAGTTTTCGCACGTAACGCAACCTCCCAGCACGCCACCGGAACGTGACCGAAATACCTCAGAGGCGCTCGCGCATCGCTGTGATTCAGAGGGGCTTGAATTAGCATTTAGCTTTCAAATCACTCATGCTAGCATCAGGCAACGGGCGGTTAAACCGCTGGCTGTGTGGCCTCATTAGAGTGTGAGTTCGGGAGGCACATCCAACTGTCAAATTCCCAAATCTAGCAATCGCACAGGCTGGAGAACTTAAAGATACAGCTAACTTATAATCATGATTTGTATTTTAAGCCATCCGGTTCCATTTCCTGTCTGTAGAAGAAGATCCGTTACTATATCGTTTGTTCAGAAGAACAAAAATAACTTTTAAAAAGCTGCAATTTTAAGTTTCAAACAGCAGAGAGACAGAAATGACTGAAGTTTAACCAATTCTTAAACCACATCATAACTAAAATAATACTGTGTGAGAACATACTGTCCAGTCTAATATGAAAATATCCACCATTCTACTTCCATTAATAAAATAAAGTGTCTATTTATACTGACCTGTGTTTCTGTTTACATCACACACATCCAGTGAGTATTACACCTTTGGACAGATCCAATTTATTTCAATTACCACAGCGAGCGCCGCGGATTCTGAGATCTTCCCCAGGCGGCTGCTCTGATACAAACACCCACCAACACAGACCTGAAAGTGAAGGTCTTTATCACACGCTCCCTTTATCAGTAAAAAAAAACAGATTTAGACAGTGCAAACATACGTACTTCAGAATTAACAGCCCATGAAAAGTAGCAGCTAAACTTGCTAAATGAATGAAATTCAAGGCTAATTTTTCAACCAACCGAGACGCTGTATTCCCAGCGGCACACGCACTCGCGCGCTTGTGCAAACTGTTTGCAGAGACTCCCGATTATGGGAATCTGTCATTATTCTGTCCGCGCTTAAAACGCTGCACTAAGATGATAGAATAATACATTTAAAGACAGAGGAAGTTCCAGTGAGTTTTTAAAGTGGGTTTCACCCTAAAAGCAGTGAAACAGAACATGATCTGAGCCGAGCAAAACCTGTGGCCCTCTAATCGCATAATCAACATCACTGCGGTCTGAGCATGCGGCTGCTTGCATAAAGACCACCCATCTCTCTCTCTATCTCTCTCTATCTCTCTCTATCTCTCTCTCTGCCACCATTGTATATTTCATGCATCCATGTCTGCTGAAGAAAAAACATCAGATTTTATCACTCAATCACTATCAATTTGCACAAAATTTAATCTGCATTATTATTATTTTATCCACAAATAAAAAATTGGACTCGCTCAGTTTTTGAGGAAAAATATGTCTTCCAGTTAATGCAATGTTGCCACAATGATGCACACGCAATACTTAAGCAATATATTACATTTACATCACATGTATGCCTTCGCCAGACACTTTATTGCAATGTAATATGCAATATTACATGCATTACATGCAACCTCTCTGAATAGAAGTCTGGACTGTGGTGTGGCTACTGCCGTTCTCCAGCTAGAGGAAAATATTACTGCATACAGGCTCCATCACATGAAATATTTGTAATGAATTATTAACAAATCTATTTTTTGTTTTTTGAGTTCTGAATTATAGACTTTCCATAATAAGTTAAAAGCGCCATGTTTCTTAGCCTGCATGTTTATATTACCACAAAAAGCCATTCATTCAGAATGAACACACACACACACTGACCACAACTCTTGAATTTTATAATGTAATTTTAAATAACAGAATAGCCGTCCGGTGCACAAACGACACACAGGAGTACCTGACAGTATCATAAAACACTCAAAACAGTTGAACACAAGCCACATACGATTTCTTTATGCCTTATCAACATTTTTCATCTCCTGTTGGCAACATGCAGCAAGCCTTCCTGTTCTACCAGCGATATAAATCAGAGCCTTTAAAAACTCCTATCAGTTTATCGAGATAATCTATCTGCTAATTTCTGTCTCATGGAGTGGCGCTTCAGAGAACACATACACAGGAGGGAACGTGAGAAAGCGGGTTCTTTGATTCTCTGTCACGACAACATAAGGCGATTGGTCCAGGTCAAGCAGTCCCAGAACATACCAGAACCTCATTCTTATCTCGTTTTAGCTTGAGCGTCACGTAACCGCGGCTAATTTCTCAGCATGTTGTGGTTTAATTCATGACAAGCGTGCGCAAGCGAAGCGATTTCCTGCATCGATCTTTGGCGTGTTGTAGAACACGGATCGGTTGTAAATCAGATGTCCCGGGTTGCGTAGCACAAGCAGATGAGAACATTTATCATCTTAAAACAGACACGAGGCTAGGCAGGGGTGCTGTAGCGGGCGTGTGATGAACGAACGCTAATCTATAAACGCCTTCTTAATCTGTGAAGACGGATTGATTGATGCCATAAAGAAATATGGGGTGCTATAAAACGGTTCTCACGGTTTTGATTAATTGAAACAATACAAGCCACTGTATTCTTGGCATGCAATGTCAGGTTAGACCACCTGCTAACGAAAACAACTTAAACAGTCTAAGACTGTTTGCTGGTCTTTGCTGGTATCGGCTGGTCTTCCTGCTTGGACAAGCTGGTACCAGACCAGGATGGACCAGGATCAGAAAAAAAGTCAGTCAGCATCAGTAATGATTTTAAGATACACTCACACAAAACATTTAAGGGGTGTTTAAACTTTAAACTGTAACAACAATTACAATCTACAGATAATGACATTAGGTGACATAAGTGTAAATTCATTTTGCATCAGGGACAGCCAATGATAAGTTTCCTACTGCAGATGGATTAGAAAAACAGGAATTCCCAGGAAAAGCCCACAAATACAACAAAGGTTTTAAAACTAGATCTTAAATTATTCACTCGTGGATTAATTCATTGTTGTCCTCTGTGTGAAATTACACCACAAATCAAGGTGTGACTCTATTAAGTCCCAGCTGAACTGAAAAAAGCAGCTGTTGTACACTGACACCTAGTGGCTGTCATCTTACACTACAACTCACAAAACTGAAAACACTGATACTAATAATGAAAGCACAAACAGTAATATGAACTACTATACACGCTATCCAGTCAATAGAAATGCATTTGTACTTTGTCCAGAGCTCAAGATAAGCGATTAAATTGTCCTGCTCACAATGTCATGTTTGAAAAGACATGAGAGGAAACAAAGGTGACCTACTTCATCCAAACTGAGGGGCTTAAATGAAAGAGAAGATTGCTGAGCGAACAGCTGACAGCAGCTTAATGGAGGCACTGCAGAGTAATCACTGAAAGACATAATGACCAGCAGAAACTGCCAAACTGTGAACACACAGACACACACACACACTCACACAGACAGGCAGAAAGACACGCGCACACACACACACACAGACACACACTCGCACAGACACACAGACAGACAGAAAGACACACACTCCCACAGACACACACACTCGCACAGACACACACATACACAAGCCCACATACACAGACATGCACACAGACACACATACATACATACACACACAGACATGCACACAAGACACACACACATACATACACAAGCACATACACACACGCAGTCTAATGGTCTGCGCTGTAATGCAGTGTCACACGACCAGCCACAGTTAATCTACTGGAATATTTCTAGAAAGCAATGACTGAATGTGAATATTAGCCCCAGTCGCAGTTTCTGTTCCAATCGTGGCCTGATTACTTCACAGCAACTTTAGATTACAGGAAAACCGCGACACATCACAGCTGTGCTCCTGCAGCACAAGCAGAAATGTTAGAGCTCAGCCGGAGACGCATTAAATCACGTCAAACATTTTACTCACGGTGTAAAAGAGCAGAGCGTGTTTTTGGTAGCATTGTTTTCATTTAACAATTACAGTTTAATCTAAAATGAAGTTCAAAACATCAACATCTTTTCCTAAAACATTAAACTAGGAGTAAACAGCATTTCTGAATGACTTTTTTGAATGACTTTCAATGACTGAATGACTTTCTGAATGATTTGTGTTTAAATTTAATCACACCAGTTTTCACAGATAAAACTGGTTTATTTAGCTAGTTTATATAATAACAACTAAAAATGATGTGACAGTAATATTAAACACATCACTACAAAATACAAAGTTTACATTTTTACACTGTGTTTTATACGAGACATAAAACACAAAGTTTATTTTATTTTTAACTGCCCTCACATGCCTTGTCAAAAATCTTTACGTTTTACATTTGGTTACAGTCTGTAACAAAATATAAAAATGTAATTATACAAGCGACAAGGCCTGTCTAAAAACATCTGCACCAGCCAGAACATTGTGACAAGATTTATTTGTACATCCTAAAAAAGACGTGATTTTTTTATCCATGCCATGCATGGCTGTGGGCTTTATGAGGGATTACTAGTCTCCTCAGCGGTGGATAAAGAATGCCATCTAGTGAGAACTCAACTGTAATTCACCCATCCATATTCCTCTGGGAGATGACTATAAAGCCCTGACATAGAATTTAGACACAGAACCATTTCAGAACTGGTAACCAAAGGTTGCAGGTTTGATTCTTGCAACCAGGCTGACCGGACCAGCGAGACTCTTGAACCAACTTTACTTTCAGATTCCACAAGTTCATTAACCAACGTCATAAACCAGGCAAATAAACCAGACAGAAAATTAGCATTTTCTGTGGACAATGATGAAACTTTCACGATTCAAGTTATTTATTGGCTATTTGCCAAAACAAAACATCTTTTGAAAGCCTCCCTGCAAATCCTGCAGAAATGGTTCACAAAAGAGACTTTGTAGATTGGACCGCTTTAATCTTCTGACTCGACGTCCTTTGAGATCCGAATGAAACCCTTATCTGCATAGATAGTCAAATTACAGGTTACTCTGGGTCCATTGCCAGCCCGCCTGTCTGTCCATTTAAAAAGATCAATACATGCACTTCTGAGAACCTCGGTCGTTCTCTCTGTTTCCAATACGCTTTCGGTCTGTTTCATTCAGTGTGTCTACTGTGCTAAATATGCACTTAATTGCTGTCTGTTCCTGTGAGGGTCAAGCAACAATGTGTTTCGGTGGCAGCTGGTTGAACGGTTTGCTTCAAATCTAATACCAAAAAAAACATTTCACTTCATGACACTGTGGCATCGCTAGCCTCTCTCCGCTAGGCCTATCCAACCCTAACTAGCTGCTGAGAATTAAGAAAAATCACAGCTTTATATTATTTCATTTTACAATAAATGATCTTAATGCATCTTAACACAACCTGTGCCACAAAACAAACTTGAAACAGTGACTCTGTCCCTTATAATCTTGTATTCTGGTTTTAGAAGACTCTAACTAAACATTTTCTTTAGTACAGCTCTTGAGTTTTGCTCATTTTGATTTAAACCATGTGTATTATGTTATATCCATTTACTTGACCATAAACTACCAGGCAACACTACCAATTTACAGTCACTTGACTTCTACACAAATCCTAATAACTCATTTTGGAGTTCCTCATTTATCTGCAGGTGGCGCTACATCAGTCACACAGTCCCTTGCTAAGCCTGTATCTGGGAATTCTGGAACATTCTTCCCACTTTAGGCTCGGAGGAGCAGCTTCTGTGTGGACAGAACAGCCCAGAGTTTCTTTCAAGTAAATTTGATAGAACCGTTTCAATGCCACACTGTCCATCTACTTGTCTGATCACAACCCTCTTTTCTTAAGAAGAGCTTTTAACCGCACTGAAGTTACTGTTATTTTACAGAAATGGGCTACAGTAATTTTTCTCAGTCACAGAGCCCTACTGTAGCTCACGTGAGGTTGGCTGAGAGACAAAATCTACATTTGCTTTACCTCAATCTCCGGTTCACACACACACACACACAAACGTGGTGCTATCGCTACTGCACGGGCCCGAGTTATCTCACGATGCTGAAAAAGCTTAGTCTGCAAAGAACTGAAGGCGGGAGAGAAATGACAGAATATGGGTTGGGGAAGGGTTCAGAAAGAGGCAATTTCCTTGCTTTTAACAGAAGGAATTACACTCGTAGCCTCCGAGTGGCAAAATTCCCAGCGTGTCTGCCAGCCGCTATCTACCTGCAGCCGCGGCTTGATTCGACAGCGCTAAAATCGCCCAGCCTTGCATATAGCTGATAGCATAGAAAAGCACATTTTAGCAGGTGAACAAATAAGCTTCAACGTGAACCCAAAACATCTCGACTCCTGCGGTAAACGAACAGAATCGAGCGCGCTCTGTTCTTTTGTGTCCTCGCCCGGCGTTTACACAAACTCGGCGGCAGCGCTTAGAAAACACAAATGGAATGAATGGCGAAAGCGATTTCGAGGTCGCTGCTGCTGTTGTGAGGAGAGATAACATTTAGAGCCACACTATTGTGTTTCTTGTGCAGCACCAACTACTTGAAAACACACATTCACTTCTGTATTGTCTATATGTCGTAATTCTCAAGAAATCCTACTAGCGCAACAACAACTAGTCTAGTATTAACTTTTCCACAAAGAGTAGAATTACAGTTATGAAAGACAAATATTAACCAAAAAAAGCATAAAGGTTTTCTAAAATTTTCATTGAAATTAGAGAAATATAAGAATAGTCTTTATGCTTTAGTGAACCAGTGGTGCAAAAGCTAAAATAAAGCATTTTTGTTGTCCCTCAGACATTAAAATAAAAATATTAATATTAAGCTAAATATTAATACACTAGGTATATGACTCCATATACTATTAATAATAATTATTTTACTAGCTTTGCTGTGAAAACACTTACAACACAACTGTATTTGATAACATCTAACAGACGGTCCCTGATTCTACTTTAGGAAGTGAACAATGGCGACAAAAAACGTAATCGATAGACCCCATTACCTAAAAACTAGCAACCCCGCTGCCTGTAATTACTAAACACTTCCCTCACAATATATCGATGCTTAACACCCTGTGAAAACAGGGTGTGTTTTCCCTGTGATCAAAGCAACAGTCCGTTGACGGATTCCGGATTCAGGCCTGGAATTCCAACTCCCTGGTCTTTCTCTCCTGCTTCACACCTCCTGAAGATATACAGCGACACGGACAGATGCCTGACTGGACACAGGCTGCCAAGTCCAAGCCAAATTCAGACAGATCCCTCGAGAGATGGAAGGAGGGGGGAGACGAGAGGAAAAGGGAGATGGAGGAGGACAGGTGGTGCACCTTGGAGCGACAGGGTGGCAAGATGAGAGCAGCCAAGTAGAGAACAGATAGATGAGACTGGAGCAGGAGCAGTCAGCTGTGACCGGCCCACGGCAAACTCCGCCCCCAACAGGAAGTATTAACTTTCAGGCCATTCTGAGTTCATGTCCTTCAGTGTTAGAGAAAATATAAGACCGCTTCCATTTAGGTTCGCTCTATAAATTCTGTTTATTCCAATACGGAGCTCCTCTGAGCTTCAAAGGTCTGGGGCCGAGAGGCTAATCTTGTATGTGGATTTGCTAGCGTAAATGATTGATCGCTAGCATCCACTTTTCAATTTTTAAGGTCAACCAACTAGTGACATGAAATGCCAGGCCATTATATTTACTACTGCGCAACACAGAGTTCCCCGTCTATTTTAACAATGAATTTCCAAACCTTTACTGTAATAATTTGTGATTACTGGAAACTGACTTTTACTGCACTAAAGATTAGGATAAGCAATTTTCTTTGCATTTATCTGGCAAATGTTAAGTTACACTTACATGCTTCGTGCCTAAAACAATCTAATACAACGGCAAACAACATTTAGGAGTCTGACTTGGAAAATATGTTGTACAGCTATTTGTAGCCAAATTTAATATTATGGAATATACAGAATTCAATAAATTCAATATGAAAATTCCATGGTATTTCCAGACCTGAAACTCAGTTCTATAAATCCATGTTTTTTCCATGACTTTGGGAATGCTGCATTTAATCCCCGACTCATGCAAAACACACAGCTGCAAAAACACAGCAAAACACACAAAAACACAATGTGAGTATTTGTGGTCTTAATCTAACCACTAATTATACTAGTGAATACAACAATGAATTGGTTAATTGTTTGAAGCATTGGACCCGGTTAAGGAGACAAGGGCATTTGTGTTAACTCAATAGCAAAAGAGTCTTAATATTTTATCACACATTTGCAGCACTCTTAACTGGCAGCTCTTCTCTGATGTCTTTTAGGGACTTAAATCTCTATTTGGAACAACATATTTTCTTCCTTACTCGGGACTCAGAACTTTTTTCAGTTGCCGAATTATCAGTCAGCGCCCCTGAGGGGCTATGGTGGGTGTTGTGACCAGGAACCACAATCTAATGCTTGAAGCTCAAGTCGAGGGCTCTGGTCACGGTGCAAACAGCTTTACAACACCTTCCACTATCGGTTCCGCTTGACGACTAACCCAAATGTTGTTAGTTTTTGTCTGTGGTGAGTTATAGCTTAAGACAGACCCAATTCTGTACACAAAACATGGCTGGGTGAAAAATTTACAGCATGAGAAATATCACATATTGTTTTTTGACAGGAATGGCCTAATTTTCAATGAATGAGGCAAATGTGTTTGGAAATGACAGGAAGCTATTATCCGTAACAGTTCTGATTCCTTCCTCCAGCGAATCAGCAGCCGTAAAGCTCTGCACAGATCAACGTATTGTTCACGCTTTTGATCCTGCTGTCTTTCAAAAATTATCGTGACGCTCTTTTTTGATTCATCCACCTTATTTTCCTCTATCCTCTCAAAAGACACAACGCTACACTTCTGTATATGCTAAATGTGTCTCATGATGCCACAGAGAAAACATTTTTGGCTATATGGTTCAATTAAGAACATTTGGCATCCAAAGAACCTCAGTTGCACAAAATGTTCTTTGTAGTATTATTTCATAAATATTTAATGGTTCTTTGAGGAACCAAAAATGGTTCTTCTATGGCATCGCTGTGAGGAACCTTTTAAGAGCCTTTTTAAGGGTGTGTGACTAAAGACAATTATGGCCGAAGTACCACTTACACATGTATCTATTAAAGAAAAACAAATAAACTATTCGTGTTACACAAAAGTGTAACTTTCACACTAGTTTATGTTGTACATCATTGCGTTCAAACTACTTTATCTAGCTACACTACCTTAACTAGTGCATGTCAATAAGTCCAACAGAGAGAAAATGTTACTCAACTCATTAATAACCATAAAAAGTAACAATGTACCACACTTATCTACTGGTGATGACTTTTAAAAGTAACATTTTCCAGCACCACTGTGGTAAAACAACAGAGGTGACACTTAAACGTAAGAAAAATGCTTCCTGGGCACAAATAAATAGCTTCTTTTTTATGCTACCTGTCAGCGTGTTTAACAGCTGTCGTCTTGCAAAGCCAGAGCGAATAAATCGCGGCTACAGGCAGCATCCGTCGCCCCGGGCCTGATAACATACTGTGTGCTCCACACAGCCTGCGACACACAAGCTGTAGCCGTCTGCTCACTGCCTGTGATATAACCACACATACTAATGCAATCCATCACAAACACCTAAAGGAATGTGTACTAACATGTCATTCTAACGTCTCATGTTGCTTTAGAGAAAAACATTGACACACACCAACTCTATCTTGGGTATTTGCACATTTTTCCTGCATATATGTCTTGAACTCCTACGCTCGTCTGTCATTGGTCTGCTGAGCAGACAGACCCGCCCCCAATGCACACCATTGGAGTCACTTGGGCTGGTTAGAATGCTGCAACAAAGAGAACAACGTTTTGATAGACAACAGGAAATACTGAGGTAAAATTGTCCTTTGATTATTCTGTTATTTGCCAGCTTGCCTTAGGGATTCGGATTAAATACAAACATGCAAATTACTGGAATGAAAACAAAATTAAGAATATTACAGTAAAATAAATTACATACCAAAAGCACAACCAAACAGCAATCGACATTGATAATCGACATCAAATCCAAATCTTTATCATCGTTTTTTTTATTGACTTCACAAATTTATTTTGCAGCCATCATCAAAACAATCTTCACGGACTAAAACCAACAGCCGACCATAAAACATTTCTCACATCAGAATCGAGGCTGAGCAGTTAAGCACACATGCAACATAAGATACTGCATCCTGTCTGGCCTCTTTAATATCATCAAATCATGTCTTTTTTCTCATTTGAATATTCAAGTGTTTTTGTAACATTAAATATTAAGATGTGACAGATCTCCTCAGAACGTTGTGAAACGCGCCGCATCTCAAATGTCCCACTTAGCCAAACATATCAGATTAGAAAGCCAAGATGAATTTCAGAGTGGATAAATGAACCCAGGTCGGGCGCCACAAACTAGACAGCCAGTAAACGGGGGGAGATCCTCTTCCCTGTCGACAGGGAAACGCCCCCAACGAGTGAGAACCGCGATGAGGTCACGCTTGCGGAATCCATCCCGGTCACGATGAGACACAGTAGCCGGAATTTCACTCCAGTCGGTGCTCAGAGGAATTGAAACCAAATTCCAGTTCTGTGCACTTCCAGCGTGTCTCTGCACAAAAATAACCCTGCCTGAGCAGGAATGATGTCAAAGTGTTTAGCGCACCGCCCTGCCTTGAAGCTAAACCGTAACGTTGAACATAAAACACCAACTAAACGTATTCAAACCGTATCTTGGAAAAGCTTAGAAGACGCTCCAATTTTTACAATCCCGGTCTCTCCTCATATTGACGGCCTCGAATGGCAACTGTCTGAGATTCACAAACAGAGTGTCTCGCTTTGAAATCTAATTCCTCCTAGACACGCGTAGAAAGGCATGTGCCGGTCTTCTAAATGCCAACGATTCAGGCAAACGGGGAAAAAAAAACACTTTCTCGCTATCTTCAATAGCTTGAATGCTATTGGATGTTGTGAGTTCTTTTAAATATAACACAAGCGGATGGGGACCGGTGATTGTCAAGCTTCAAAACAGACAATAAATCACCATAAAAATGGTTTGTGCTTCTCATACATTATATATCAAGTCTTCCTTAAGACGGCTTTCAGAGGACCATACTGAGAATTCACTGAAAAACCTGCCTTATAGCTGTGGTCACCATTCAGTCTCCATTCGCTTCTATTTACAAGGAGCAGCGAGGACATTCTGCTAATTCTACACTTAACACACAAACATACTTCCACACAACACTGTGTTTAATGAAAGAAAGTGAAACAGGTGCTAGAAATGGCGTGATGGTGAGTAAAGCAGTGACTTCTAAATGTACCGTTCCTTAAAGACTCCAAAAATGAGTGAGGAACCAACAACCGCAATCAAGACCCTCATTCACTTCCTGTGCCAGTTCCACGCTGTTTATCATTTAATTGCTGCCCTGTTCTGCAGCTTCTCCTACCCTGATTACTGCAGAAAGAACAGCTGCTCTGAAGCTCCTGCAGAGCAATGAATGAAGAGAAAGAAACAGAACTCGGTGAGTGAAGGCAATCTTCATCTGACAGAAACACTTTAGCTCTACAAGGAGCCCAGAAACCCGGCTCAGAAAATCTGACACAGGCCTGAGTCAGCTTGTGGTGTGAGGGGATGTAATAATTGTTTAGTTTAAACTGCTACAAAACGTATCAAAACTATTCCCTGAGCCTCCTTTAGGTTTTCATTAGAAAAAACTATTGACCTGAAATATTGTTTTTGCAGGAACATTATTAAGAATTTAACAGTTATTTTCCTGTCAACATCTTTCACAAGTCTCATAGCTGTTTTAAAAATCTTTATATTAGCATGACATGCAGGCCACACCCCCACTCTTGCCCCGCACCTGAGTAGTTGTTTCTCAAACCTATTGAGAAATCACTGTTCAAATTTCAGACTTATGAAAAAATGACAAAAATACCCATGGTTATTTTTTTTACTACTATTGCATGACTAGTAAAATGTGAGGACTAAAATATTTTAGGACTGTACCAGCCCTGAAACACAAATCTACAATTGTACAATTTCACCGAAATATGCACTTACTCAACAACCATGGGAATCCGGGACAATTCACAGGGGCGCGATTAGAACGATGACTGTGATTTTACTCCATTTTACACTCTGTTCTCAGTCGAAATCTGCCAGCTTCTGTGCAAATAAGATGGGTGAAATGAAATGTTCTGCTATGCACTGTGATTCAATCTGGTACAGCCGTTCATAGCTCTTGGTTAGGCTTGGTTGAATTCTTTACTATAGACCTCAGGGGTGTGACTACACTAAAAATTTGGTGCATATTTTTCCACTAACCTCAACTAGGTAAAGACACTCAATAGTAATTTGCGTCCCATTACCCTTTGGTTTTCAACGACACAGGTGTAAAACATATTGACAAAGTAACAACGGAAAATGTCATTTCCGTTCCAGCCAGCGTAAAGAGGGATGTCAGCTTGATCAATAATTTGCGGCGGCAATAAATGTCAGAGCAAGGGGAAAGACTGTGGACAAATCTGAAGTGAGCCAAAGACATTCATCACAAATCTTCATCAGATAAGACAGGAAGTTGGAAAACAAGAGGACGATACAACTGATCCCTGGTGCTAATTCTTTCTTGCATAGAATGAACATGTAAACTGCAATATGGCATTTAAAGAAAAAGTCAAACCCAAAATGAAATTCCTATGTTGTTTCACAACCATGATATTTTCTCCCACAAAACACAAATGGAGAAATTTTGAATAGTTAACTGGTCACTCTTTTCCACTGGAGCACAGACAGCTATTTTAGCTATTTAACAGCTATTTTAGTTGTCAATTAATAGCTTGTTTCTATAATGTATATTATATGAACTTCCTCCTGAGCTTCACACGAAAAAGTCACATGGGATATTTTGGGGTAAACCATTCCTTTAAATTTACTCATCAAGAGTTTTCATTTGGGCAAGCTTGTGCCTAATGATCTGTGAGAAAAAACTACAGCCTTCTTATTGGTAACGTTGTAAACAACCTCAAAAACAAAGTTTCGCTTTAATGTTTGATTCAATCGCTTTACCAAGAGACAGAATAAAAACGAGTGGAAGTTCCCCGCATGCACAATTTGAACACAATTAGGAAACCGTCACTTTAAGACTTCCATTAGCTTCCACTGTGAGCACTGCTGATGAAAGATGGTGGTTATAAACAGCACATTTTTAACATCGCTGTATCTTCTGATGAGAAGCCAAATGGTGCCATGTGACAAAGCTGCTAAGAGGGATTATGATACTAGAACAAAAAGCTAAAAGTGAGCGATAGCATCCAAGCCACACCGCTAAGTGTCCCTTCCACTCAGAGACCTTACAAAGTGGTTTCTTGTGGTGTTTTTTTTTTGTCTTGAAACTTTAGTAGACAATGTAATATTCCCATAACTCAAAACCCCAGAGCGTGTCACAGGAAGTGATCGCAACACCCTCAGGGCCTGGAACTGAGGGAACATCTTCACTCGTTGACGCCTCAGCACGTCTGGGCCTCTCCATCAATACTGCCACTTTTAAAGAACCAGATCACCCACAAATAACAATACTGACAGCAATTATTTACTGAAACTCTTGTCATGGTTCATGGAGGAAGAGTTCTGAACAAATGACTCATCTGAATCAAGTCAATGAATCAACTGATTCAGTTCACAGAACTGATTGAATGATTTGTTACCACAAACTGGACTCATCTGGTTCTTAAGTTCAGTTGAGGAGACAGAACTATGAGAAAATAACTTAAATGTCAGTCTGTTTCTCCCACAAAGTTACCATTGTGATTTTAAACATCACTTAGATTACTTATATGATACGCGTTGGCAATTTGTATCTTGACAGCCTCAGTCCCCATTCATTTTCAATATATGATAAAGAGCAGCAAGAATATTAATCAAAAATGCACCTCAAGACAAAGATAATACAAAAGATTACAGTAAGAGTAATGACAATTTCATTTTGGATGAACAATCCCTCTAGGAATAGATTGTGTATCATGTAGAGTGAAACTTTGCCTGACAGATCAGTGCTTAATGTTTGCCACGCTGACAGGAAGCTGCTGGCATGCACAAAGGGTCACAGCTGTAGTGTGAGATGGGGTGAGAGGTGCCGGGACAGAGACCCGTGTGTGGAGGTTCTGATGGATCAAATCACAGTCTTTTCATACAGCTACTGGAGGCGGGTGGAAACCACAAAGAAGAGCCAGGAGCTGTAAATTAGTCTGACGGATTTGCAGATAATCCAAAGTAATTTTCTCTCTTCACAAAAAAACAAATTATCACGTTTCCTTGAAATGCCACCGGGGTGAGCGTGTATTGAGTCTAAACAACTGGCCAATGCAAAGTAACTTCTACAGTTAAATACTGTGTCTTTGCATCCAAAAAAGACACTGTATATAAAACTTAGGGTTTATAAATTGACAATGCGTGCAGGCATTAATTACACCAAGCTGTTTATACCTGTATATACATTTATATACAATATACATATATATATATATACATATATATACAACTGTATATACATTTTCTTCCACAAAAATGTTCTTTTAAAAAATAAAAAATTTACCTAAACATGGTGTAGACCAGATATTGCACAGAAAATTTGTGCCAAGAACTCAATTCAGCACAGCCACCTTCCACCAGCCTTTAACTTGCTTAAAATTAAACAAATACACGCCATGCACTAACATCAAGG
>JBAJNP010004314.1:0-10770 GCA_036877545.1 Yasuhikotakia modesta | reverse complement strand
ACATATATATATATATATACATATATATACAACTGTATATACATTTTCTTCCACAAAAATGTTCTTTTAAAAAGTAAAAAATTTACCTAAACATGGTGTAGACCAGATATTGCGTACAGCGAGCACATTCACCCTGAATTATGAACTATGAAATACCATGTTAGGTTGCACTGAGGTACTAAGGCCACAGAAAATTTGTGCCAAGAACTCAATTCAGCACAGCCACCTTCCACCAGCCTTTAACTTGCTTAAAATTAAACAAATACACGCCATGCACTAACATCAAGGCTGTCAGAAACCTACGTGGCATGTGCATACAGCATTTGCATGCAAATAAACAACACTTGTTAGAGCAGAAAATTTGTTTTTGATGCAAATGCAAAAGCGCATACATCCACCCAGCTAAACAAACATGCTAGCCTCCCCAGTGGAAAAAACTGTCAGAAACAACCAAATTTGATTGACAGTTCTTGGAAAAATAATAAACTATGCATTTAATAAATTTCCACAAATGTGCCCACTGTGCATTCAAAAATGACTCGGTGGTAGCATAATAGTAATTAATACCAAAACAACAGCTGACAGATAGTCCAACACGATGTATTTCTGCCACGCTAACAGTAAAATTGATTAGCATTTATATGGTCTGTGAAAAGTCACTGAATCCTCTTAGAATAAAATTCTTCTTTGAAGAATATTTATTTAGCTTAACTCTGGTCATGACACGGTTCGCAGGGATGCGATGATGACGTATTCGCCCTCCTGTGGAGATCACAGAGTCATATAGCTACCTGAGTTCCTTTTGAAGTCCGGGTCATGTTGGGCAGTTTTCTCTGTAGAACCCTGATAAGTGCATTAATGCTAATCTGGACTAGCCGTGATAACATGGCGGCTGAGAAAAGTGCCCAACCGGCAGTCTCTCTCCATTCTGCTGGGATGAAATGTGTCTGTCCTTTTCGTCACCCACCCTGGGAAAAAACTGGCTGTGTCTCTGTGCTAATAAGGACCCTTCATTAACATTCAGCGCTAACGGCTGCTGATGCCCACAGCCTGAATTCTGAGTGACAAATCAGTGTGTAGATGCAGAGGAAGCGTACATGGGTGGGAAGACAGAGGTGGGGGGGTGATCTTCTGCTCGAACCCTGTGCCTCGGGTTCGGCTCTGCCACACCCGTCAATCAAGCTTTGCTCCACGTCGAACAAGGTCGCCTGCAACGAATGACAGCGTGAAAACCAAAGCAAACAAATCAGTTTAAAGAGCGGAGAGGCTGAGAGATAATTCCTGTACTGCAACAGAGTTTTACAAATGTATATAGCAGCTACCCAAACAATAAGCCTTTGGGTTTTGCTCGTTTTATCATTTATGTGCATTCTGCCAAAATAAATTAGAATGCTAGCTACAGCCAACATGGAGGAATAAGAAACAAGAAATGAAACAATGCTACAACGTCCTAAAGATTAAGCAATGGAACAATTGGAACAAAGCGGCTTATTCGTGTACAGTACGTGTGTGACAATAGCATGAATCTTGTCATTTCTACATACAGTAACTCGTACGAATGGCCTAATGCTGAGATTACGGTTTTTCAAAGAGAGTGATGAGTAAACACTTTATCGCAGTTCAACAGAAATGGCCTCCCACCAGCGCAAAGCAACAGAACACACTCAGGGCTTACAGCGCACTCGATCCGCAGGGAAGGAAAGTCATGTCACGCACGGATCTTTCTCATCGCAACTTCTTAGCTGGTTGTGTAACCTACTGTGTGGGCTACGCGTATCATCCCTCTCCCAAGTAGAAATTCGTCATGCTAAGCAGAAAGCTAGCACAAATCCGACAGTCAACAGAGGAGCTGAGAGGAACGGTGCCGGTGACGTTTGTGTTATGTAACTACGCTTCAAGACTACCTTCAAACGCGACATGGGTGATCTGTGCTTTTCTTTGTGAATAGGCTTCGAAGCGGACATCTGAACACGCTCTCCTCAAAAACAGGTTCAGATTCTTTGATTTTTTTTTATTCGATGGGGGTGTCTGGTTTAGAGACAACAAAAGCCCAAAGGCACCGATGTCTGATTCACAAAAGTTTCTCTTGTATGGTTGTAAACTACACAAAGACGATGCTGATCTAGAACGCATGGACAAAAGTTTGTGGGCGCTGTCACCTTCTAAATAATGAGGTTTGGTTATGTTAACTACGTTCAGGTGAAT
Organism: Yasuhikotakia modesta; assembly: GCA_036877545.1. Classification (NCBI taxonomy): domain Eukaryota; kingdom Metazoa; phylum Chordata; class Actinopteri; order Cypriniformes; family Botiidae; genus Yasuhikotakia; species Yasuhikotakia modesta. The sequence goes on along the minus strand of JBAJNP010004314.1, from coordinate 8,565 downwards.
TAAAACAAAGAAACAATCTTCTTAAACAAACATTTACAGTAGAACTGAGTGTACAATGGCTCCGCGTGAAAGCAAAGTCTATAAATAAATTAGTCAGCGGGTCCGGAGTCGAACTTGACTGGCCTGCACAAAGCCCAGAGATGAAGCTCATTAAACTTCTTTGGGATAAACTGGACCAGCGCCAGGCCTCACTGATGCACGACTGTGAGCAAATCCCAACAGCAATGTTCAGCACCTAGCTGAAAGCCTGTAGCTTAACTGGTAGTGCATTGCGTTAGCAGCACAAAGGTTGTGGGTTTGAAACCTAGGAAACACATTTAATAACCAAACATACAACTAAAATGCCTTATACGTCACTTTGGAGAAAAGCAATGTTAAATGTTAAGACCTTACCAGAAGACTGAAAACTGTTGACAAACCAAACACCAAACACTGAAATTAAACCTTTAAAAACACATATAGTGAACACACACAATAAAAAGACTTTGCAAACTAAGTTTACACACAAACTACATTAAGGTCACAGGCTTCCATCTGTCAACAAGTTCTCACTTGCCTTCCACTTTATTTAACATCTTTTGACACATCAGATACTGGTTCTTTCTGAAGGGCAACCTGAACATGTTCTCTTTCGAATCTTCTCAGTACCTTCTGTGCAGGTTCTTTACCTCCTAACCCAGGCCAGGTGGAGTAACAGCTGATCTGAGCCCAGTGGCGTTGACTTAACAGTGTTGGCAATTTTCACCTCTGATGAGCACAGCGTTGGGGAAAAGCTATCTGCCTCTCTGCAGGGCTAGTGTAGGTCAAAGGGGCTCGGGGCATGTCTTTAAAAGAAGAACAAAACTAGCCCTTATCTCTCTGCTCAAGAGCCCTGGCAAGCCTGAAAACTCATTATTGCTGCCTGGTCCTGGTTGCAGAGTCAGTGTGGGGGGAGTTAACAAACTTTATGGACCGTTTCCAAACTGATCTATTTAGAGTTTGTTAGGCACAGACACAGAGCCAAAACCAAAAGCGCCTTAAGGTCTTTCTGTAACTACAGCTGATTGGCCCTTGCACAACACTGGCAGGGTGTCTTTTTGTGGAAAGCGTCAGCACTGCATTGCAGCCCCCCATCAACACCCCCCCAAATACATTTTTCTCTCAGTTCAATGTCTCCTGCCAAGTCGTTGTTCATTTGCAGCCTCATGGGTGACAATAAGGCTGAATTCGGTCTCACAGAAAAGCCCTGCGGATTCTCCACAGATCATAGAGCTCAGTTTAAAGCTAGCTTTTACACGCAAACCACGTTTTGCTAATACCGTGTATTGTCTGAGATCCAGAACAAGTTATGAAAAAGTTTTAAAGATGTATTGCTAAAACCGGCGCACACACACTCACACACGCACCCAGGCTTAGCAAAGCAAAAATACAGGCGAGAATATTGCGGTTGCGTGAAGAATCCTATATTCTATGCCATGACTTTTGAAATCGTACATAAAAGGCTTGCCTGGAAAACCCTCAGGCCTTTTCAACAACAATAATTTAGTAGGAGTTGGGTTTTCCTACAGCCAAAGAGAGAGGCATCCGAACAGAATGAATAACTGAAGAGGCAATACATCCTCCTACCCAGCAGTGTGGGTAATTATTTTAAAAAGCTGTGTTTGTACTGCGGGCGACATCGGCTTAAGACGTGACAGAGGAGCGTTGAAGGATCAATGCCACCGTGAGGAAAAGCGCCAGGCAGAACGATGGGCAACCTGAAACATTTTAAACTGATGGAATTCAAGTGGCTATGAAGCAAGTCACACAACATGAACATGCAAATAACCTTATTGTGAGTAATTTCTGATGAAGCCTTACAGTTTAACAGCAATGCTAAAGAGACTGAATACAGAACACTGGGGTCTCTAGACATAAATACAATTACCAAAATGGCCATTCTTAGTTTACAGGTCTCTCTGGCCCAGTTAAAACAGGCTGTCCTGTTGAAACGAGATTCTAGCTAAATCCCTTCCCTACTGACGAGTAAAAAGGCAAATCCTGTTTCGTTTTCAGCATTAAAATAGTTACCAAGCCCACTGTGACAGTTTGGCTTAAGAATAAAATCCCAAAATGCTAAAGTTAATGCTAAAGGGAATGAAAACTTAATTCAAGGGCAACAAGTCTTTCTTTTGCTCTGACAACTTGATGGCGGACCGCAGCGAATGGTGATGTCTCAGGACTGTTTACCAAACATACTGAGGAGAATGACTTTGCCAGATGGATCTGGATGCACTACGTGGCCCCAATTTCCTTTCGCAACGTACTTCATTAACAGTATGTTAATCTCAGGTTTGTTGATTCGACTTTGAGAATCCATTTTGCTCTCTTTCTCCGAGCGCATCTATCTCTCAGTCTCTCATCAACCTCCATTCGCGACCTTCTCACCGGCTGTCTCTCGAATTGAGTGTGGCGGTTTCAAAAACGTAGCATGTGGAGGGTTTCATTTGTGCCATTTAGTCACTTGAAAAGCTCATGTGAAGCCCAGAGCTACGACATTAGCATACGCTAGAAGCGCCAAAGAAAACGTGTTAGCGTCAGCTATTAGCGTATATGCGCTCCTGAATAGACTAAAAGGTTCTCAAGAGCGAATTTAACGATGTCAATCCAACCAGAAAAATAATGTCATACAGCACGCTATAAGATTTAGCCTGATGCAGATGTTCGCTAACTTTAAATTTCGTGCTTTAAAACGACAGATTCCATCGACATCTGTCACTAGACATCAACATGAGAATATGGGCTTCAAGAACACGTCAGTGAATGAGCGCTTTATATGACTTTCGAATAAAACACGGGACATTTGCGACGTACTCGCCACCCCCACACCAAAACGACTTTTTTAAAAAATATCTTTCTTCTGAAAAGTTCCAAAGTAAAATAAATACATAAAAACATTATGAAATCCACTTGAACACAGGTTTTAAGAAGGCACTGATAGAAATGTCAATCAAAATAAGTCAAGAAGAAGTGCATATATATTATATATACAACTCCAAAACAGAGAGAATTTCTGAGTTAAACACATGAACATGGGAAAGCAAAGACAAAGAGACAAAAGGAAAGAGAGAAAGAGTGTGTGAGAGAGAGAGACTTACTCTGTATAACACGCAGTACAATAAGGCAGTACCTTTAATTTCCATCTTACGCAGATGGCTAGGACAATCGTATGCGTTATCTGACATAATCTTAATTAATTCAGTTTAATTAAAAACTAAGGGAAAGCACCTATAATTTGCATTCATTGCACTGCAGAATCTAGTTTAAAACATAACTTCTTGTATTGTTGCGCTCTGCGCTTACATTTACGGCTTCTATTATCTCCACATTGCATAAAAGAATGACAGAGAACTAATGGGCTGCTGGCTGCACTAAACTCCATGACATATGACCGCTGCCACAACGTATTGTTTTCAAATCCAGAGCTAACACACCTGATACAACAGCCACGCTCAACAAATACTAGATTTATTGAATCAGGTGTTGTGAAAGCTTTCCGCCATGGAACCAGGCAGTTGCGTGGAGGTCAAACAAAGTCAAACGTACCGCTTGCAAACCCCCAATGAGAACATGGTAAAATGTCAAGAAACTTCTACTCACAATGTTTCTAAAGTCCTCAGACACAGCAGAGGCCCCTGAGGGGCCTAAACTTGTACATACTGCGCTAGAAACTAAAACTGGAACGGGTGTTTCTCATTGTGTCTGTCATTAGTTATGGGTTTGCCGTAACTAAACTAAAAAGTTTTGTTTGCTAAAGTTTAGCTAGCAAGTTCACATCCTTTCCCAAGTGCAAGTGCACATTTCCAAGCTGTGTTTTCAGAATTACATTAGATTAATCTCCCAATGTACAAGTTAGGTAAAACTGTTGACCACTTCACATGCATATAAAAGTTTCCTGTGAAAAATATCAGTTCTTGGTCCAAATAACCTGTCATGTGGACCTTACTTTAGACCAATGCTCAGAAGTCTAACTACATAAGACATATCAATCCTTCACCAGGTTCTTCAGATGAGAAGACTCTCCTTCAGAACATCAGAGGAAATGCTTTCTGATTAATCCTGACAGAACCTACGCTCAGGTTTCCTGAACAACGGTTGTCATCTAAACAAAGGCTTCTCTGTGAAAATCCACATTGGAATATTGTTTGATCTACAGTAGCTGACAATCTTAGTTCAAGAGAGATTTTTTTTTTAATTTTGGCTTTGTATTTACAAACCTAAAAGGTTACAGCACATATTTGTTAGGTCTACATGTACTGTACCACAATACAAAGTGGAAGATGTTTTCTTTAATGGACTGCCAATGCTTTCTCCTCATTGGTCAAGCCCTCAGGCTGAGTCACCGAAACAGCCAATGGGGCAAAACTTCAGACGAAACTGCCTCTGCATGTAGCTGGGTAATACATTGCATCTAGAACCTAAAAAGCAAAAGAAACGAATGAAAACAATGAACTCATACATGGCATATCTGTAACAGCTTATTTCAGACAGCAGCAGAAGATTCTAGATAGATTTCAGCTTACAGATCCAAGCGATTTCAGCTTTACATATAACCAAACTTAAACTTTACTTATAATTTATACCAACTTTAAATGCTTTCATACACAACCAGACTAAAACTGAAGTGGTTTTATTTTTCAGATAATCTTAGAACTTTAAATTTCTTCTTCATTATTCCTATTTGGTTCCTATTTGGTCCCACATTGGAAGGAGACGTCGTAGAACCGTCTTCCCTGAAGGATAAAAATTGAAAGCCTATTTATTTTACTGGCTGAATCATGAGCTAATTTTACATTTACGGTACACTAGAAACAGAGGTTATAAAATCCACAGCAACATAGTTTATAGCAATTCTGTTTCAAATCGAGGGCTGGTTTGTGAACCAGGTAATCGCTAGTTAGCTGTGTGGAAGATTTTAGCATGAACGTTGGACCAGACAGACTGTGAGATATATCTGACGGAGGGAAAGGCTACAGACAGCATGAATGAGTGATCATTCCACATTTCTTTCCAATTATCTAGTCATCAAATCAATGTGGTAATTGGCCTGGTTATGTTTCTCTAGCATTTACCCTTTATGCGCTTCTCAGACTGCGGTTGAGACAACACGAACCTGCTAAATGTCTTTTCAGAGGGCGTAAACATCAAACAGCTGCAGAGGTCGGCCTGCATACATAGTGAATGTCTAGCGACTGCAGCATATGCCACGCAAAGCAATTAGAGTGACCGAGCGCTTCGTGAGGCGTGTTCTGGTGTCCTGGTTTCAGATGATGGGCTTACAGACTTGTGGCTAGATGCTGTTTCACTGAAAGAAACTTTAAAACTTAAGTAAGTAAGTAAGCAAATCATTTCAGACCCCACATTGCAACCTTGCATCTCCAATAAGCTAGCTAGCTAATTCTTGGAATACCAAAATGCAAACATATGGTCAACTAAAAGTTAAATTCACCCCCACTGTGCAATTAATCTACCAAACATTATGTCTGTTAAGTCTGCACTTGATTCCGTTCAGAAAACTGACCGGTGGACCTGAGTTAGGGCTTTAAAAAAATGCATTAGCCCAAGAGCAACCCAATTAAAATAGCAAAATTATAAGGCTTTCCCTGCAAATAATCATGCAATCCAGACTCTAACTCTTGCATCAGGCAGCACTCTGGCTTGACAAATCACTAAGTACGAGGAACCTCGCCAAAAAACTAAATGTTCACTAAAATAAATGGGCCTAATAACAAACTCATTTTTTCCTACTCCACTCAGGCAAAATAAACGACATCCTCGCACCGCGGCGGCAATGACACCAGTAATGGTCTGAGAAAGCTCCTTTCATCACCTGCAACCGGCACATCTCAGCCGCCATTGATCAGCTGGCCCAAGTTCTCTGCAAAAAGTATCTTAAGCAATCAATTTGCACATTGTGGCAGCAGGCTTTAATTACGGCTCTTTGTAAAGTCATCGCACGTAATTGCGGTAGCAGTGCGGTTTGAGACGCTAAACGGCAAACCGATTCAAGTGTCTCTCATGCTCTTTTCAACTTTTGCCAGTGACATCATGTGAGCTTTGTGCTGAGGATAAACACCAACGCGCCGTGTGAGCGCAGACCGAAAAAGAGTGAGTAATTTGCAGTGAAAATTAGGATGAGACTGAGGGGTGCGCCACTCGGATACGTCGATAATCCCAATCGACTTCTGACGCAGAGGGACCTTGCTGTTCAAGCTAACCCTTCGCTTCCCTGGCTAGCGCTAGGAAAACACAGTTTTCCCCAAGCCAATTAGCAGTGTTGTTGGATAGAGGAACTTGAGGGGAAATTGTAGGGGATCTCTTACACACACAGAGCCTCCGGGGAAACGATCGGGTATGCTAACAAGCCCCACGTGCCTTGATAACCCTAAGCAAAAAAAACAACAAAAAAACACCTGAGGTCCTGCTAACAGTGTCTCTCATTGTGTCATTTTAATGACACCTCTGAATGTAAACAAATCATGGGCTTTAATTAAAATGAATTTATAGGCTGCCGTGCCAGAGGCCTCAGTTTTCTTCTGTTCTTCTGCAATGCTTGTATAGTCATCATACAAAGGGTAACATGTGACCAAAGACAAATGTTGAAGTGGGCCACAGAGATTCACCGAATCCAATTTAATTGCTCCCTCAGAGCAGAAGAGGGGTACCTGGTGAGGAGTGGTCGACCATAGAGGGGCTTATTATGTTTGGTTTGTAGTTCCAACAAACTAGATTGTCACTCTTATTCCCGTTTATCTTACCCATATTTCTTCACTGTGGTTCTTTTCAACAAACTAGCTGATTAGGTTTACAAATCAGACTAAACAAACAGTTCACAAACTTGACATTTGTTCATTATTCAGAGTTCAGCTCACAGCTTCAATGATCTGATCTTTGTGGTTCTGGTGTAAACAGGTTCACTGGAGGAGAAGAATTTAATTGAGTGATGACTGAAACTGACTTCAGTTTCCCACAGAAAGCTACTGTCTGGTTTCAAAAGCCATGGCCACTGTGGATTTTAACTGTATAAATAAGACCTGCATTCACAGCAGATTCATTAAAATATGTCCTGTGTAACAAAGTCAGTCAGGTTTGTAACCGCCTATTGTAACAGTTAATTATTGTTACATTTTTAAATAGTGACTCTTACAGAATAGATCAAGATATTAAAATGCACTATTGTAATTGTTATATATATATTCTACACATCACTGTTTTTTTATTGATATGTTCTTGTAATCTTTAATCAAATACTAAAAATGTACTTTCCCATCTGGAATGATGGACTTTCTATAATGACTTCAGTCTGACAGCATGGGCGGAGCCACAGCTGTTAGCCAATCCCCTTCAACAACAGTCTGCTGCAATGCCTACTTATCTACAGCCAATTCATTTACAGTGACAACCCCAAGCCATGCCCCAATTTTGGCTTTGAATTACATCAGAACACTAAAATTACAACTTCGTGTTCACATGGACCTCCCAGTAAGATGGTACAAGCCTTCCAGTAAGACAAGGAAGCTGTCTAGTGGTGTCCTCAAGATGCCTCAAGGGGTCGATACTTCATGTCTTATGGTTAAATAACAGTAAAGATAGAGAACATTACTCATCATCTTCATCAAGCAAGCGGTCGTCTCTCGTCAACTTGCTGACAAGACATGGACCGGGTCCTCAGAGCCTCGTGACATCCTCATAAACGCTCTGCATCGAGAACCCTATCACTAAAACTCAACGTCAAGCGTGTTCCGACAAAAAAAAAAAAACATTAAAAATGCCCTCACGGTCAGCTTTCCGTCGAAGGGTTTGTGAGTTTCAATGAAGATAATTTAACCTGGCAGCGAAGAAATAAATTAGCCCAGTCATTCACCGAGTGGGAATTCAAAACTTGTCACAACGTCATGTATAATATTTCACTCCAATCCACGCTGCGAGGGTCCGCCTTAGGTATTTTATCACTTATGCTGTGAATGGGCACAAGACGATAATGGACGTTTAAAACGAGTCTGATTTAAAGCACCAGGATTAACTAAAAACCAAGCCACTCATCAGTGCTAACAGACACGGAGGACTTCAGTCAGTGAAGCGTTACGGCCAAAACTCAACAGCTGAATTAACAAACACAGACCAGTACATCAATGGACAACAGTGCAGCATTATTATACCAACATCCTCAGAACAACAACATAAATCTGTCACCCTTCAGTGTAAATGCAGCAAACAGCCAGAGTTATGGTAGAGATCATTTATGGAGCAGAAAAAACAGGCACAAGGACATTTTACCTGGTTGGATTAGAGCTTTGTGGCTGCATGAAAAGGGTGTGTATTCATTTGGCTGTAAATTAAAGGGCCAAACTTCTGCATAGTAAATAGCATTATCTGGTTATTAAAGTCTGCGGGAGATTCTCAATAATAAAGCTTTAAAGGTCTGTGTATGAGTGCTGATGTCTGAAACGACCCCATGTGCCGAAAAACACGAGTTGTGCGGAAATTTGCCAGCAGGGTCCCGTGAGAGAACACAAAGTGGCAGAGTACAGACGACACACAGAGACA
>JBAJNP010004313.1:2104-34186 GCA_036877545.1 Yasuhikotakia modesta | reverse complement strand
GAGAGAGAGAGAGAGAGAGAGAGAGAGAGAGAGAGCGATAGATAGATAGATAAAGACACACAAACAGAGCAGTATGGTAGCCTGCTGTTCTAAAAATAGCCATACGCAGCTTTTGTTTTGTAGATATGTTTGGCCTTGAGTGTTTGGGAAATTAAATGAATCGATCGCATTGATTGAATTTCCATTCTCCTAAATAACATCTCCCGGATACCTCATCGCCATCTTTTCCGGCGTGGAACGCCAGGACTGCAGATGCATGTAAATCAGACTGCGGGGCTTCGCGGAGATCGGAATGAGAACTGGCAGGGTGGTGACAAAAATGCCAACGCAATCTAACAGGGCAGCGATGAAAGGCAACACAATTATCGACTGAAGGGGAGAATCATGGATGAGAAGGAGAGGACACACATAGTGCTAATGAATGCATATTAAAATCAATAGCATGTTTGTTCCAATAAACGGCTGACGAGAGATGATGTCACTAAACCACAGCATTAAGGAATCGTACAGAATGGAGGTTTTCCCGATTCTGGAAAATTAGCTATACACTCAAAGGGTTTAAGGCCTCAAGGTAAGTGTAACACGAAAAGACAACCACAGGAACATTAACAGCTATTTTAAAGGCGAGAATATTGTAGGTTTCTAGGAAGAAATAATGAGAATAACATTGGTCTGCATTAAAGGAACGCTGTGTAGATAATGTAGAGTGAAGGCTATGGACCCTGCCTTTGCAATTCTGTTCCATTACCTTTAATTATCTATCGGTTAATGGATTATTCAGCTGCAGACCATTTGATTCAGCTAAAAACGTTCTTCAGCTGCACTGAGGAACCTTATATCTCCAGGCACACGTGGGTTTGAAGAAAGTTTGCTCAACTTCACTCTGCTGCAACATTTGAGGCTGGCAAAGTCACGTTGAGGTGTTTGCTTCCTACGTCATTGCCCCCCAACGCAAATTTACCCTGACAAACAAACCCAGAGGGGTGTCGAATCGACCGCCATCACTCCTCCGTGTGCAAATGAGATTATGTTCCACAATCAACCCAAACATGGGTGCAGGAAGCCTTACTGCTGATGAATACCGACTCTAGGCTAACCTGCTATTTTCCGCCTATGCTGTTGACGTTTCCCTGGAGAATGAACACATCATTATGTCACCGGGGCTTTTGGTTGCTAGCTTGGTTCCTGGAGGTGGAGTGTTGGGGGGTATGTACGCGTCTGTGGCAGTTAGAAGCTGGTAAACTCATAACTCTCTCAGAGACCTGGATAGCAGGTTTGTTGGCAGTCGCTGTTATACCACATCTGTGAAGGGATGATGAAACCCAACTCAAAGAACTGATAATGGCTCTGTTCTGAGACCAAAGCAGTAGAGAAACCACAGGATACTGGATGCCAGGGGTGCTTTGTAATCACGATACATAGCAGTTACTACAAACAGAGAGAACATATTGAGTTTATGGCATTTGTTACTGTATTAATCTACTGTAGAACAAACTGGTACATCCTTAAACTCAAAGTCATGAACTATACGTGACTTTTTCCTGTATATATGCAACACTCAGCTGCCATAGTTACCATCAAGCACTTTAAATGTGACAAATTTATGCCTTATATACAACATTATTGGTAACATAACACCAAAGACATTTACTTCTCTCTCTCACGTTACCTGCCAAGGTGATTTTTAAAGCACAAAACAGTCACTCATCTTAATCCATTGACGGAGATCGTCCTGGCGTGCGGCTAATCTGATTGGATGCGCTCAGCTCTTATTTTTGGGTCACTTCCTGTTTGTTAGGAGGAGCAAATTGATAGATGTCTCTTTTGTGCCGCACAGAGCAGTCAGCCCTTTCACAGCGCCATTAAAAGGAAGTAAGCCACAGAATATATTAAGTGAGATGAGATGCAATGGACTATTTGACATTTACTGTTAATGTAACATATTTCCTCCATTGCAATTATAAGCAATTCTCTGGGCACCGCAACAACCCCTGTCAACTGAGGGCTTTGCGCTAAAAGTTTTCTACTTAAGGCATAACAGCTTTCCTTGCATTTTTGCCTGTATTCTTATTTTATATTTATTTGTATTCATTATTTATTTATTCTGATTAAAAAAAATAGCGTAGTAAGAATGCATGTTCTAATAGCAATATGTATTTACACATGCTGTCTGCATTGTTTATTTTTTAAGTAAACATGCAAATACAGCACAAATAGGGTCAAGAAAATGCATGCTAAATAAATGTACACAGCACAATTCACATCTTGAAGTGTGCACAAGGTAGGATAGAGCAACCTAGCTTGATATGGCACTACACTGTACTGCACTGCACTGCACTGCACTACACTACCCTACACTACACCGCACTGCACTGCACTGCACTTGGTGGCCATCTTAAAATTCCCAAATCCACCTGCATACCTGATATTTTTCCAGGCTTGGAATCTCATCTCCCTCGTTTGATAATCCTTTGATTAATGACTGCCGCAACGACAACACAGAATGTACAGAAACGTCTCTGCAATAACATTCTGTTTTATCACTTGCGTTCCAAATGCATTTTATTATTGTTTGCAATCAGTGTCATATTGTCCATCTCGGACATGAAGGTTTGACATCATTATTACAGGCAAAACTCCAATGAATCTAAATCATCCGTCAGGGCGTATGCTAATCGAGTCGGTCGCTTTACGTTTGGCTCACGAATCACATCTTGACTTTGCCCTGACAGAGGAAAATCTCATTTACCTTCAGTCCCCGAAAAACGCGAGTCACATTCAAAGCAGCGAGGGGAACAATCATGTTGGAATCGGCTTAATCTAGTCGAGCGAAAGACGAGCTCTATAAATTCAGCGTCACCTCATTCATCCTTTTTGAGCACTAAGTGAAGACATGCATTTTAATTCATTTAGGACCCTCAGTCTGCAAATTGGGCCCTCTGTCATCTGGGCCAAAGCTACAGAGAGGCCCATGTCTGTGTCAAGCAAAGACAAGATTCTGATAGAGGGTCGTCTTGTAGAACACATTGCCGGGTGCAAATGGGTTTCGGGGATGTAATTGAGCTAACTAGCTCGAATGAATCAGAAAAGTGGATAACAGTCTAAACTGACTCCTGAGTTTAAAGCTATAATCCTTCATCTTTTACGGCTAATTTGGACAGACAAATTATTGATGGAAAATACAGATACGTTTCGCACTAATATTATAACGTTAACTTCTTCAATATATATTTTTGGAATACCAATAGATGTTCACAAATCATTAGACATCAGATTTAAATCTGTGCATGATTTAATATCTGACCAATATATAATGTCAGAATTAAAGACTGTATCTTTAAATATGATGATTTCTGTAAACTAATGATTCTGAATAAATGATTACAGTCACAATTCTGCAAAAATGAAAGTTCATTATTTTCTTTCATTTTTGTTTGAACTTTTCCTGTGAGGTCTGTCAAAGCGCAAGATGTATAAATATTACAACTTGTGAAAAACGTATGAAAAATAAGCAAGGTTATGCATGTAATTATGAATCTATCATAAGTCACAAGTCCATGACAAAAGGTCAATTTATGGTTGTGAATATTTAATATTTAATGATTAATCAATGAGTTCTTTTTTAACTGTACCTGCATTTCACAAACACAAGAAAAAAATGAGTTAAACAAATCTCTGTGCTGCATAATTCATTTAGAAATGATTAAACTTTGATGCTACGTGTTTTCCATCAACCGAACGCTTATCTGTCACTTGTTTAGAGTCAAATAACTTTAAAACATAGTAAATCCAGTCTCACCCGGTAGTAATCCGTGCTGTAAATATCCCTCGACATTCCGAAGTCTCCGATTTTCACGAGCAGACCGTTGCCCACGAGGCAGTTACGTGTCGCTAGGTCACGGTGCACAAAGTGCTGAGACGCCAGGTACACCATCCCTGATGCGATCTGAGTGGCTATGTGCAGCATTTGGGACAATCCCAGTTCTCCATTGGTCTGCAGTGGCTGTCCATCAACCAAGATCATTGCATCCGGACCGTGAGCTCTGAAAACACAACACACCTATTTATAATAAAGTACCTTCAAAATGTATTTGGATGTTTGAGCAACACATAAAATTAAATTGCATTTATTTCACATTGCATTTTTACAAAGTACCAGTTGGCATTTACAAACAAATGTAACTTAGTGACTTAACTAAAGCTTTTCTCATAACTAACTACATCTTGTAACCTTTTAACTCCTTCTAACCACAGTGTTTTTTAATGGATTTAGTGTAGTCAGTTCTTCCCAAGTTCACAGAAGTTAGTTATATCACATTAACTCTATCTGTATTCCACCTATCCACATATCTTTTCATTTCTATAATCTAAGTATTTAGATTAAAAACTTGTTTTAGCATTTAGCATAACAGCTCTGAGGCTACCGCATGTTATGTTTGGCTATGCCAAGATGAATATAACTAATAATTCAGATGTTTTGTAACCAGTAAAAAGCTTCATTAACAAATGCAAACCAATCGTTAAATGAATGCAAAATGAAACAAGCTTATGCCAACATTCTAATGGCCTTTCCATGTCAGCGCAACGTACGTTAAAGTCACCGAAAGATTATTTTTTTTTCAAAATAATACTGTAGGATACAATTTGCATTTCTGCCAGTTTTCTCTGCCCTTTCATGAAATCCCCTTATAGTGTCACTGCGTATCAAGCGGACTTGACGAAACCTGTTATCCCCCATAATCCAGCAAGCAGGAAAGAGAAAGCAATTTCTGCACTCCCGACAGCGCCTTGTCAGAAACAATGTACACCTGTGTATCCACTTCCTGTTGCTTGTACAATACCTCTGTGGAAAGTTGTAACCTATCAATCAAATCTCACGGGCCCGCTGACATCACAACGCTACTCTGAATTATAACAACAGTTCACTGTGTTTATATTGTTGCTGTTTATTTATGACCACATTCATTTGTAAGACAAGAAAGAACAGTTACACTTAAAAAAAACTTCCTGTAGCTCAACTGGTAGCATTGCACAAGCAAAGGTTGTGGGTTTGAACCCAGGAAAGTAGTTGAAACCCACAAGTAGTGCAAGTGGTGATTTAAAAAATAAATAAACAACATCACATACAAAATTCACCCCTTACCAATGCATATATATTCTAACCTAAAATAATTCATGCTTAATAATAAAACCAAATTGGGAGTGTCTGGTCTGTAACACTATAAATGTATTCCAAATGCAACACAATGCAATTGTGCCCATAACACGTTCCACTTGGTTTGTGGCTTTATTCAATAATAATTGATCCAGTGCATCTGAGCATATTGCACAAGTCACGCACAAGATTACCGCATTATGACATAACAGGCGTGATGATCACAGCCGCACACCTGAGGAACTTGTTGAGATCTCCGTGCTTCATGTATTCAAAGACCATAATGAGGGGGTCGCCGTCCACGCAGACCCCGTAAAACTTCACGATGTGCTCGTGCTGCAGGTTTGTCAGCAACTCGGCCTCTCGCTGGAAGTCCTTCCGAGCCGCAAGGGTGGGGTCCTTCAGGGTCTGCAGAGAGAAACACGGGTGGCCGGTTTATTGCCTGATAAACACAAGATTAACCACTTATGAGGCAATTTGTCAACAGCAGTGAAAATGAAACGAATGTGGGGAAAAAAATAACAATTGAAACATGCAGAAAAATTCAAAGATGGGCGCAGAGTTGCGTCAGAAAATTAACTAGGCTCAAATGCCAACAAATTTCCTGTTTTTTAAATGGTAGCTGGTCTTCAATTATTATTATTGTAGGCGTAGTTAATTACTCAGAGACTTTATTTCAATGAACTGCTTAAATTAAACGATTCAAAGAACGCAAGCGTGTGTTTTATAAGTTTAATTTCCGTCACTACTGTTGACATTTGAATACCTGCCTTTTTTAATACTTGCAGTTCAAGTATATTATTTGAGTTAAAATTAGTCAGTAATGAATAATTCAAGTGAACAGTTAATCAGGTCAATGATACTAACTGCTAGGTTAGTATTATCTTTATGAATGATGATATTCACATATATACGTATTCCTGAACAATTTAGCATATATGCATCCAGGCTACAACAGCACAAACAATAGAGTATTCAGAGCTGTGAATTCAAATACACAATCAAAATGTAGATGACTTGGAACAAGTATTGTAGCGGGTTTGCAAAGATAAACAGAAGTATAATCTAAATGCTAGAGTGCATTCAATCATTCGAGTGACAGCAACCTCCCAACAGTTCATATCTATATTGCATTCCCTATAATAAACTGTCATTTTAAAATGCACCGATTAATGGACGCACCAGTAAACTCCGTTCCCCTAAACCAGAAGTCTTGGCAGGTCGATGCATAGCTCAAAGTGACCAAACGCGACTTTTTTGATTGGCTTGTGTGACCCTCTCTGTCTCTTCTGAACACTTTCCTGGGCATATCTGTCTTTTTGTCAGAGCATGTCTGATCTTACATCACATCACTCACAGAAAAATAAACCCCCTGTGTGGCCTGTGTCCTTGGTCGTGATATGTCAATTGTTCCCCGGCCCCCAACGCCCCCCCAGCTGCACGATGCACTGCGGTGTTTGCGAGCAATCGCTTCTTCAATTACGTTATAATTGCGTTTCATTCGCGGTCCTCGCAGTTTAATTTTAATTACAGCTAGCGTGGGTTAATCTATATCAAGGATAGCAAAGGGGGGATGCGCTTTGGATGGATGGGAGAAGCAATTCACAGATGGCAAGGTATCTAACCCTATCCATAATGCTTTATTGCCTCCGTGTTACTAAATTGGCCACCTGCACAGGCTACAGAGAGCACAGGGGAAAAAGCAGCACCACCTGGGGGCCTGTCACTCGGGATCAGGGCTGGAGGTCTCGGGCATCAGGTGGGGATGGGAGACAACGAAGAAACGAGTGAGACATTGGCAGCTCTTTGGCCAAAACAACAAGGAAAAGTTGACCTGCGCAAGCTGGATGCATTTCAAACAACAGCTGCTCCAAAGGAGCTCCAACACTCCATGTGCTGCTTCTGCTAACATAGTCAGAAAAACTGCAGCGCTCCCTCACAGCTCAGGACACCTAATAGGGTTTAAGAAATTGGAAATTCGGTATCAACTCCGATGTCTCAGATGTTTCTCCTAAAATCTTTAGGATAAATGAGGCAATTATTTTTCTATTTCTGCTATAGAGCCAAACACCTCCAACAAAATTATACATAAACTGTATGGGTGCCAAAATGCAATTTTCACAGCAATAATGTAAAAAAATAACATTTTTCAAACTTTTTCTTAGTCTAAAGAACCCTTTACACCACACTAAACCTTTTGTGCAACGTGAGTGTTTCACAGATGTTACTGACAAAAAACTAATAGAATAGAAGTTAAAAGTAAAGGTTCCTGAAAGGTTATTTGTCAAGGTGGATGGTTTTATAAAGAACCTTAACATACACAGAACCCAGAATGTTGCACAAAAGGTTCTTTATTGTAAAAACGGGTTCTAGAGACTATAAATAGGTAAGAAAGAATTGGTTATTATATGAACCTTGGAAAGGTTCTTTGTGGAACCAAAAAAGGTTCTTCTTTTTAAGAGTGTTAATATTATTTTGAGTGGGTATCTAATGGTTTGCTTTAAAATTCTGTCAGGACTGAATCTTAAAGGCCTAAATGCACAGTTTTGCCTTTTATTTTTAAAAAGCGCTCTATGAGAGTGTTTTGGAGTGTGGTTTAATGTGGTAAACTCTGGACTGACTGGAATATCAATCGGAACATCCATTTCTCATTTGTTGACATTCCTCTCGAGGGGATTTAGCACTGTAAACACAGGAAGTATGTCACAAGCAGCTAACACCAATTTTTATACTTGTTTTGCTCCTACATGAGAGGAGAACAGACAGTTAAAGCTGGTATAAGTGTTCTTGGAAAGTCTACAATGCAGGATTCACACACATGACTGGTGGCTATTTTGCATGTGACGGGTAGCTGTTGTATGTGCCAAAATGTAAATTACAAATTGTGACTAATTAAAAGAACCAGGTGATGGATTGTTCAGTAAGATATAATAAAACACTCAGCCTGTCAGTCATTTCGGACGCTGGAGGTTGCTGACGTCGGATTGGCTGACTTGTCTTTGGAGGGGCGGAGTTTTTGATAGAGGCTATATTAAATTCCTGATGTACAATTGAATTAATTAAAAAAAAGTCTTACAAAAAACAATGGCGTTTGACATTTTAAATGAATGACATTTAAAATTAATTGGATAAGTTCAGGTTAATTTTGACAGGCCTAATTATAATTTTCTGTTAAAAAAACACTATCTTTTCACAATACATACTAATCAGATGATTGACTTGTGCTTGTAAAAAAACAAAATCTGTCAGCATCTCCCACGATGCCCTGAAACACTGACATTTCTAAACTGACAGATTGTCTACTTATGGATCAGCACTGAGTCACACTTCAGTCTTCCTCAGACTCGCCGATCGCTGAGTTGTTTGACCTTGGCGGGTGATCTCGCGTGGTAAACTACGTACAGGCATCATCCAGCCACTGTCTGCCCACAGCCGTGACTCATCCCTTGGCTACAACATGGAGACGATCCATTGCACTCCAATATCTTTAACCCCCCCCAACCCAACCTTATATCAATGGCAAATATTAAACGCCACCGTATCTGATCTTTCCTCAGCGTTCGCTCTCCAACATTGATCTTAGTCAACAAATCCTCCACCACCAGAGCAGCCAGCAATCGTTCCCCGAAAGAAAGCCCTCTCTGCCGGGCACAGGGGGATCAACTGTATATGTCAGAAGAGGGGGGCTGGAACAGGGGCATGACCCTTTCAATGAATCCCGTGTAACTAGAGAGGGAAATGGCCCTGCTGCGATGGGACGATCATCTCTTACCTTGACAGCCACCAGCATTTTGTCCTTAGTGGGGCTTAGGTTGTAGCATTCTGCCAGGAACACCTTCCCAAAGGCTCCCTCGCCCAATTCTCTCTTGAGGACAATGTCTCTGCGCTTAATGTGCTGTACATCTGGAGAGAGAAAGAGAGAGAGAGAGAGATTAAGTGGATTGTGTGACAATCTTCCTGCAGGGCGCTGCTGTGAAACTGTGATTGAGAAATGCGTCATTTGTTAGCAGGACAGCAGGACAGCTGTCACTCAAGTCGGGTCAATTAAAGACACGGTTCAACTAAAAACGAATGGGATCGAATTCTGCACCGACCCCCTTGGAATTGCAAACATATATTCTAAATTGTTTCATGTTGTCTTTAAGTTCAACACAGTAATGCTAAAGAAGCCTTTGAAAAACATGATGCATTGATGCTACACTTTGATGTACTTCATAAATTATGTACTTCTCACTTTTATCTCAGATTACTGCTGTGATCTCTGATCATATTCCATTTAACCCACTTGCTAAAACATGCGCCTCCTGTATATTTTTACGCTGCAAGCGTCAGAAAAATATCATTTGCATCGTTTTCCTTCAGCATCTTAGCATGGGCCGCTGCCGGGAGCCGCGTTATCGGATGAACTCTAACACCAGAGATTGGCTGGATTTGTCCCCTCAGAAGGAGACGAATGAAGTCATGGCTGGTCTACTAGGCAGAGTAATGAAGCAGCAACTCGGTCGGCCGACGGTTCAAGTCCCCGCTGAGCTTTACTGCAGTTCTGTCCTTGAGTGAGAAGTGTAACCTCAAACGGCTTCATAAATACTGCGTTAGACGGCGGGTAATAATCGCCTGTGATCATCTCCCCACTGACTGTGATGTTATGAAACAATGTGATTGATGTGATTTAAGTGATTTTCAACGTAAATAAAAAACAAAAAAGTGTAAAGACAGTTTTTTTTTACTTTTTTATTAAATGCCAATTAATTATCTATTTCTATTTGCTAACAAATGCAATTAAACACACAGGCTACAAGGATAGATCAATGCAATGCATGCGTTTGCCCATCACCGTTTGTGATGGTTCAGCATTCAATGAGAGAATTATGCAAATCACATAACACTGCAAACACACCCAACATTACTGCTTAATGCAAGTGGTGAAGACCATACATTGTTGCCTGGTTATGAGTGCCATAGTTCTGAAGCATCCAGCACAATCTGGCATGTTATTACAGAAACACCGCAATCCAGCCATAATCGACACTTTAAAATGCCAAAAGTGTGCTTGTTTACACAGCGTGTCTGGATATATGCCCGGTTATAACTCTCTTCTCCATCATTTGATCATCATTTAATGAATAACTGGTGGCATGAAAACACTTTAAAAATGTACACAAATGTCTCTTTAAAATGAAATTATATTTACTGCCTGTTTTCTGATGGTGGTAACTGGGTAACATAATTCTGCCAGTAATTTTCAGAATAAGCCGCTACGTACAATAACCTAATTTACAAACAAAACATTGCTTGTCCTAAAAATAATATTTATACCAAATTAGAAGATTAGCCTACAGTC
The DNA here is from genome assembly GCA_036877545.1 of Yasuhikotakia modesta. Lineage (NCBI taxonomy): Eukaryota > Metazoa > Chordata > Actinopteri > Cypriniformes > Botiidae > Yasuhikotakia > Yasuhikotakia modesta. The sequence goes on along the minus strand of JBAJNP010004313.1, from coordinate 23,690 downwards.
TCTGCAAAGTGATATTTTAAGCCAGAAAAAAACAATAAAAATAGCAAACATATGGAATATGACTGCTTCAGAACAGCACAACAACTATCAACAACACAATAGTCAACACATAAAATGACTGTATCACAATATGTTGATACAGTATTTGAGCAAACTACAGTTTTCCTGTAGCTCAACTGGTAGAGCGTTACATGATCAGCACAAAGGTTGCAGCTTCGTTCCTCAGGGAACACACACACAAACACACACACACACACACACACACACACACTGATCACACCTATTGTTTAAATGCACTGTCACTTTAGATAAACACACAAATATAACTATATATTTAAAAGTAACATTCCCCGACATTGTGTGCATACTGTGGCAGCTCATTTGCAATATGAATAGAAACGTCAAATCAAGTGAATTTATCTCTGTCCGCAGACGTGGAAAACGTCATGATGTAACGCGGCCCGAATGGGTCCTTAATCTCGGAACCCTCCAACTGCTTCCATTTGTAGAGCCCAGTCTGCTCTGAGGCAGTGAGCTCCATATGGCCAGCCACCGCAGCATCTGGTATTTACTCCAAACAGGAGTTTCGGATAAGCCACCGTCCAACATCAATACTTACTGCCCAAAGCTAGCAGCCGTTCCACTATTTTTCTTACGGGAAGACCACAGAAAACAAAAGCAAATATTGATGAATGGACAGCACTTGAGGATACGCTTTTGTATTAGCTGGCAAACTCCCCATTCTCCATCTAACCAGAGGCCCTAATCAGCAGAAACATATTAGGGACAATTTCATTTAGGGCTGCTGAGGCGATTGCACAGTGTGGCAGGCGTCCAATGATGATGGTAAATATTTCTGCTTCGACCGTAAGCGTACTCAGTTTTACAAGTCTCTGCAGAAGAGGGTTTTTGTGCAGCGTTGCTGGAGATTAAGACAAAGGGCGGCAAACACATGCACTACTTCCAAACTAATTAAAAATCATTTATTTAATCAGGGCAGATGAAGATTGCGAGAGACTGGCTGAGATGAAGAGAGAGATTGTGTGTTCTTTCTTTTGACTGCTTTTTATTTTCTTGTGACTGATAGCTTCACAGTTAGCAGCTAATGGCCGTGCAGGAAGCACTGTGCAGCTTGCAGTGTAAATTAAAGGAAGAACTCACCCAAAATCATGTAACTTTGGAAGACTTGTCAGTTGACAGCCTCGGTTCCCATTCACTCTCATTATATTGAGCGGAAATGAGCAGACAGGGCATTCTTCAAAGAATCTACCTTTTGTGTTTCACAATAAAAGTCACAGATGTTTAAACTGACATGAAAGTGGATGATTGACAATTTTATTTTTGGGTGAATTGCTCCTTTAACAGCTCTGCAACCATCCAGGCCAGCTGCCATCCGTTGTGTTGCGTTTAGCTCACAGGTTGCGTTGTGACAGGACCCAGCAGCTGGGAATACAGGACATCGACTCCATCCTAATTAGGATTTTTTTTTGTTTTCTCACAGCTGTTTACTCCCAAAGTAAATGACACGGCAGACCAGAGCAAAACCGATTCAGGTTCAAATGCATGTAAATCGCTGCACGGGAACAGGATTAGGCCGGACTTTCCCCGCAGCAATTTACCTTCTTTCTCGGATGGAAAGCTGCAGTAAATGAAGCTGAAAAAGCACCTGTTCGTTCCCAGCCGCAATGTTATTTCCCGCCGCCTGATGATTTAATGCAATTACCACTGTTTTTGTAAATGGCCCCGTTAAAACATTATATGCTCTCTGAAGTTTGGGAAAACACAAAGATGGAGAAAAGAAAACAGGGCAGTAAGACAGGGAGAGCAAAATAAGAGTGAGAAACCGTGTCTTAAAACATTGAGTACAGTAAGAAATGTCAAATTAACATACGACTTCAATTCTATCATAAAAACTGATTCATTTATGCATTTTCATTCTTTTTCAAATGATGCACTCAGTAATTTGATGCAGTCAGAATTAATAAATATTAAAAAATATGTATATTTTGTATACTATCTTATTTAACATGTAAATAATATGCATCCGCAAATATACATCATTTATACATACAAGCCTTTTTTTCTCTTTTCCTCAAGTGAACGAAAACAGCATCCAGCAGTCAGATGGAATCACGTTGTTAACACTCTTTCCTGACCCAGCTGGTGTAAACGTGTTTTTACACCAAGTCCATCATGAGAAATACATGAGAGACTGAAGCACAGAAACACACACACATACTCTCTCTCTCTCTCTCTCTCTCTCTCACACACACACAAACACACACACACACAGGAGCTTAAAAGCAAACCCTGCTTGCTTCTCCCAGGTATCAAAACTCTCTGAAATGATTTATTCAGCTTTATCAGAGTGGGGGCTGTAGTTTAATAAGCTGAGGGATTTCCTGCCTCTTTATAACCTTGGTATTCCTATCATCTATGATAGAAGGAAAAGAATTGATGTATCTGTGCCTGTATCATCATATGATGAAGGAATTTCATGACCTAGGAATTTCTCGGATGTTAAGCTAGCTATCAGCTAATAATGACACTTGATTGACTAATTGAAATAAGAAACTGCACCGGAAATAGAAAGCTGACACAAAAACAAACACCAGTGGAGATGCATTATTCACCCAACATGTTACTGGCTAATTCACAGTACCTCAGTCATACGTTCACAGCAACAAACCCACGCTAAACACAGCACCGTGTGACACAGGTTGTGCGCAAAGATGCCCAAGTGTTATTTTCTCGCAGACTGTTTTAAACAAGCGCATGTGTAACTGCATGCAAGCGGCCTCAAGATACTATTAATAAAGCATGTGGGTGTGCAATCATTTGCAGGCAAGGTTAATGCAAGCTTGTCTTCTGCATCTCCGGTGCCACGCGCAACTCGCTTGCTATTGCAATGGACTGTCAAACGAAGCCCTGCGAGGAGGGTCGGGTGGGAGCGCGGGACGTGTTCCTGTCTGTAAATACACTCACGCGCCGTCGATCAAAAGCCAACCGCAGTGTAGGGGACACGCCCACCTGACAGCCATGCGTCTTACATAAACACGACTGCCGCATTTCCTCCCCCCACACAAACGCATCACAAAGCGTCTCCAGCTCAAGGGCCGAGCCTGTAGTGAGAACACGCGTCTCGCAGGGATAAATCGAGGCAGTTGTCTGCAGGGGCTGCTCACCTGTGGGGAAAATATCACCTGCTGTTTTGCATCTCATTTTTATGTCGCTGTAACGTGTGGAAGCGAGACACTTTCTGATTTGTGTTATTCCCGCTTTTCTTTACAGCTTTATTGTCTTACTGTTCCTCTGTTTTATCCAGGTCTGCACTTTTTCCATTTCTTACTGCTGTGCACAAAGCACAAATACTACCAAATATATTTCTTGCACATTTTGGTTCTATTTTAATATCAAAGTTAAATAACAGCATAAATGTACACGGTTTGGCAGGTACCTGAGGCCCAATGCCACTGATCTCTGAGCTATAACTGCTGTGGATTGTTATGATAAACATGCTTCCTAAAGGGGCATTTCAGATACAACATGGCACCGTATATCTACAAAAGCTCTTTCCAAGGCCCACGTGTGAACGGAATGAGAATAAACCTCCTGTTGCTCCGGTGAGGGGTAAAAAGGAAAAGATGGCCAACTCTAACACCATAAAGCTTTACAATTTAAGTCTGTATATACAGAATATTTAATGCATTGTAATTCATTCTGAATGCCTTATAATGTACCTTATAATCAGCTCTATGGTCTTATTAATAATTGTAATCACTTTACATTCAAATGTTACTGTAATGCATCAAATGAATGCCACAGTACCCTTTTAAAACAAGTTTATATTTAATATTAAATACTGCTGTAAATACAGGCTTTAAACGTTACTTCAAAGATAAAGCAAAAAATATTCAATGAACTATAAAACAATTGCAACCGTCACTCAGGATGAAGGTGTCAGAATTTAAAGACACAAAGAACCATTCATGAAGAACAAAAGACTAAGTGATTTATGCGTCTTATTCCTCAAAACTGAAAAACAGCGTGAGCAAACATGACAAACACATGAATAAAAAATAGAGCTTAACCGAGGGCATCGGCGTGTGAAAAAACACGTTGGTGACGTGTGCAGAGGATCAGGAACGAGATTTGGGCTTTGTGGTGTCATACAGAAGATATGCAACCTGAGCCCTCAGAGTCAGAACCAGGCCAGAGACGGTCAATCATCCTGAGATACCAGAGACCGGGTCGTAATGTTTATATAGTACCTCAGAGTGTATCTTATACCATCATAAAGGCGAAAATAGCTCTCAAAACCATTTCCTGTGGGACAAATACGGCCCCTTAATAAAAAAGTTAATTTTGACACCAGTCTGTTGTGACACCACTGAAATCAATGTAGATCAAAAAAGATTTGATGAAAATGCCCCCGAGATACGGATGTAATTGCCTGTCAGGGCTGTGATGCTGTTTGAAAGAACAGAGGAAATCAGGAGTTATAAACATGAAAAAATGAAATGTCTCAATGCTGGCGGCAGAAAATCATTTCTAGCTCTTTAGCTTGTAAGTGTATAAGCGCTGATTGACAATTTTGGAAAATCTGAGAAAATCGAAAATCGTACGAGAGAAGTGATTATATTTATGCCTCACCATGACCGAAATTACCAATCGATATCCATTTACAACGATGGCAACTAAGACACAAAGCTGCGGTTAAACGTTCTCGCGTTACAGATAAATGGAAATGCGAGCGGCTTTGAATGGGGAGGCTGCCCAACGACAGAATTCCTCCCGTGTTTTCGTTCGATCCGAAAGCTGGCCGAGAAACATCCAGCCGCTGCAGCTTGGAGGAAAGAAAATTAACTGACTGCGCAACACGTTAGTTCACAGCAGCTGCGGCTATCTCAGATGGAGTGACCCGCGGTGCCACACATGATTGATCTGGAGCAAATTGTGTGGGCCTACAATGTTCAAAGCTGTCAGAGTTTGTCCATGGTTTCAGATGAGGACACCGTGCCATAGAGGGGTACTCCTTATTGCACCTGATGGTATTGTAGAAGTGTAAGAAAGAAAGAGAGAAAATAAAGAAAGAAAGAAAGAAAGAAAGAGAGAGAAAGAGAGAGAGAGATGGGAGAAAAAACTAGAGAGAGAGAATGAAAGAAAGAGAAAGAGGAAGAGGAAGAAAGACTGAGACAAAGAATGAGAAAATGAAAGAAAGAGAGAGAGAGAGAGAGAGAGATGAAACAAACAAACATTTAACATGTTTAGCTGTGATGGCACAACAAAGCCTAATTTTCATCAGGCATTATGCTGGTCTACTAAGATACTACCAACAAAACTTGGTTACATAATCCTTAAAAGCATTTTAATGTGCAAATTTGGTTCTCAAGAACCTGATTATTTACATGTTTAAAAAGGTTGTGCTGTTTAATAAAGTGTGGAAATCAAAACACACTGAGCTTGAACAATTCTTGACTGCTGCACTACTTTCAGTTTACAAAACACCTGCACGTCACATTTATGTTTAAACTACCCAAAAACGAACACTAGCATAAACTCACCAGTGTGTTATTCACACGAGAGATTGAGGCCTGTTCCCCGCTCTACCGTCTTTAAAGAGGAACGCAAACTGGATGTAAGCAGGACAGAGACTGAAGCGAATGACCCAGATGCACAACAACAAGAGGGCAAGTGGATCAGACTCAGAGCTGGAGACAGAGTTCTCACTGGTGCTCAGCTGGCAGCTGTAACAAACGGCACAAGCCAAACACCAGAACCATCAGCAACAGATGCTGCCGTGTTAGACAGAGTTTCAAAGACAGCACGACATCTGACGCTGGCAAATAAGACGGTCAGAATGAGCAACAGAACATGAAGTTTGGATGCTAACTATTAGAAACTAGCATCATGAATAGATAAAAAGGTCTTGAGCTGTAATGAGAACAGTTTGATTGGAAGGTCAACGAGAAACAAGCGCAGAGGCCCAAAGTTACAGGAAGTGCTTCAGGAAACATGGAACGAAACACAGATTTGTTATCCTAATAAAATAACTGGCAGAATAAACGAGGCTGCGAAGCTACAGTATCACGGCTGAAGCTCATAATTTACAGTATGTGTAACACATTCATTTCTGATCATCGATTTTACTGTAATTTTTAAACAATTTCTTACATTCTTGGTGGAGTGAATAAAAGTATAATTTTCTTCCAAAAACCTACAAATTCCAAACCGGATTCATATTTCTTTGAAAAGTGGGGTATTTAGTAACACAAGAAGATGAATTTTCAGAAAGTTCTGCAGGAAAAAGATATTTTTAAACTGCCTCAGAGAAAAACCCAACTGTAAGGTTCTGAAACTTTACATGCATTACTTACATCATCGTCACGTGGGCCCGACACACGCCGGTCACTCAGACCTCAATTATCTTGTACCTGAAGTTGCATTTGCACACCCGGTTTCGTGATAGGCTGTTTCCAACAAGCTCTTGAGAGATAAAAAGCCTGTACTGCGTCTCCAAAAATAATGAATGCATTACTATTGAAAACACACCGGGCCAGAAGTCAACAGAGTTAATTTAACCAGATTTATATACAAACCAATTTGTGTAGCAAACAAGGCTAATCCGCGGAGCATGCGTAGCGCTCGATGTTTTGCTCCAGGTAATTGTGATTTAGCGCGCCGTCTCCAGGGCGACAGGAGACGGAGGTCAATGCATAAAAGTTACAGCGTCAAAAGAACTGACGTCAGATTCATCTCTGCCTTAAGAGCTGCGCCTTTATTTAGAGCTTTATTGGGTTAATTAATTAGGTTGCAAAGGCACCGGACTAATGATTTTATTATGCGGCATATTGTGAGGGAACGGATGGGAGAATGATGATGAGGAGAGCTGATGAAGGTTATACATTGTTGGCAAATGACCGTTACGCCACTGTGTTGCAATTAGACTGTTTTTAATGAGCTGGGAGGGACGCATTTGCATTTAAAGTGGGGTACGGGCTATCAACAGGGCATGCGACCCGGGAGAGTGCATGGCACAGCTAAAGGTGTTTACATTAGTTGCATTTCTGTCGTTTTTCTTGCAGTTCTTGCAACAAATACTTTCATTACTGTTAGCTACTAACAGGTGGTTCTTAAAATATGAAAAAAGTTCTAAAAATAAAAAACTGTTTTTTTATGATTTGATAGTGTTGAGATATGATACAGATGACAAAATTAACATAAAATGTTTACATAAATTACCATCGAGACAAAATGTGTAACAAAAACGTGTGACAAAAATTAACATGAAAATGTTTTTATAAACTCAAAGCAGATAAAATATAAAAATAGCATATTAAAAAAATTGCATTAATATTTAGTAATAAAATTAAAATAACTTCAAAAAATGTTTAGCTAACAAAAATTAAACTTGTACTATATGGTGTAAGAAAGAAAGAACATTTGGTGATTCAGAAATACCCTAAAAAAAAGCAATATTACAGACACAGCTTTAACACAACACCATATTTTTAGTGAGGCTGAGATGAAACACAGTCTAGAATCACTTACGCATTGACATATTACAGTAACTAAACTTAATGCAACATTCATCACGGCTGACGCACAGAACAGCTGAAACTTCATTACAAATGCAACTTTACACGCCTTAAAGCCTCAGATTCCTCCAGTCCACATAAACGCTGTACGTGTTGGCAGCCAATCCGCTTGCCGGGTGTGGTGGGTGATGAGGAGCCCGGATGCTAAGATTAGGACAGATGGATGAGAGGAAGGGGGCATGACATCTAAAGATGGGGCGAGAGCTTGGATTCAAGTCAATCTTTTGATATTGATTGCATCTGGGGAAAATTCATTTCTGACTCATGATTTGAGAGCAGAGAGCATCTATCGCTCGCTGGTGGGATGCGGGGGGAGCACGAGGAGGCAACGTTCCATCTATTACACCGAAGTGAGGGGCTTTTAAACAGAGAGCCTCATGCTTCTTTAAATGACCATGATGGCCCTAATCATTGTATCTGTGCTTTGATGATTTGGCATTTGGCTGTGGGTGGGACGTTGTTATGGCTTCCTGCCCTTCAGAGCGAAGCGTAAGGGGGGCGGGGCTAACTAAGCAAGGAGATGAGAAGTGAGAGAATGCGAAGGACACCGGCGTGACCTTTTCCAGAGGACGGGGCGACTCGTGTCTCATTTAAGCTTGGTTATAAAAACCTCATCTTTCACAGTTTGTGCGATCATTACGCCATTTAAACCTCGACTGCCTTCAGCCGGTTCTCGTGACAAACGGCTTTATGACAGGTGGCAGAGATGGGAGAGCTTAAACTGCGTTTTGCTCTACATCAAAGATTCAATAAACACATCGCAAGCTCCGGGGAGAACAAATAGGTGTCGTTCGGTTATCACAGATTACCCGCGTTTGAACGCTGCAAAAGATGCAGTTCAAATTGGTTTCAGAGGGCTCCTGTCTTAAGAAGATACGCCGTTCTTAACATGATGGATCAACAAAGCCTGCGCTTCAAACGCTACTAGCATACAAAACCAACTGTACCTAATGTACTAAAACAGCCGCTGTCATTAGCACTATAGTGTAGTACAGACACTTTATAATGCATTTTATTCAAACTGAACTACTTTTCAATTCTGTGAAGTGAATACACCACATTTGACTAGCATTATAAATGCTAATGATATTATTGCGGGATGCATGGATTTAAGCAGCTCTGCTAGGGTCCTGTCACATCTGAAATAAAAAAAGATTAATGAACATGACCAAACCGACTTAACTACCCATAATTAACCAATATTTATCCAAATAATAACCCAAAATTGCCATTGCGTGTACAAACAGTTTGCTTAACTGAAAATGTTTTCAGCTAGCAATAAACGTGTTGTACTCAAGCTCCATTTAACACATTTTACCATGTTTAACTTTGTGTCAGAATTACTGTAATTACAAGCTGACAACTCAGTGAGTCTGCTCAGAACTGTTTATGTCTCTGGACTCAGAAATTACCATGGTAACGTTCATTTTGCCAGCAGTACATTTATACACTCATTTACCTGTGGGAGTTCTTGTGAAAGTTTAAGAACAAAGAAAAAACTGCAGCACGCGGTTGGTTTTATCTACAATACTTCTATTTTACAATGAGTTAAATTTCAATTCATCACAATGAAAACCACCATCACAAAATGGAGGAAGATTCGATCGGGTATTTCATTGACTCGGTCCTGCTATAACTCTGATACTGTCTTTTGAATCAGCCCAGGGAAGCAGTTAAAAAGATAACTGAGTCCTGTGCAAACATCACGCAGAAAAATTGCCCTTGACTTAAAATAAAAGAGCGATTCACACAGAAAATCTGTTCTCTCAATTCTTGCATTCCATCATTCTCCTGAACTCTCTCCCATTACCAACAACCTCTCTGTTAATGCCCTGCGAGAGATCTAAAGCTATCATCTAATTCAAACTGACAGATGATAAAAATACAGATTCATTAAACCCGCACCGCTGGAGTGCCAAGAGGCAGTGCATGGCCTGCAAAAATAATAGGACTTCAGGCATATACATATCTGTCATGAGGCCAGCAGAACGGCCCAGCGTTGCACCCCCTTCAATGCACCCTAATAAGGATTAATTACCTGCGGTGGTTACACCTGTAGCTAATGGGAGAGGGCTGACCGCAAGGTGTGAACCAATCAGCTTGCTTTATGTGTGAGCCAAAGCTTCCTGTGGTTCACTGGAGAAGGTTATCAGTCTTCAGGAAGGGCTTTGCTTCTCTACGGCGAATGGGCTGTCAGAGACATATTAATAAAGTGATGTGATTTAAAAAGCGCCTGACGTCAATGTGGCTTTTGTGAAGATTTAAGACGTTCCATCAAATCAGGGCAAATATTGTTTCAATGTGTGAGAAAAGTGAGAAGTAAAATTATCTGTTTATGATTGTTCTAATACTGGTAAAACTAACCAAATAACTGACTGACCAAGCAAACAACCAAATTAACTAACCACTCAAACAACTAACAAATGGTCTGTCACTAAGACAATGTATTTATTTAGATGATATTTCTATCATATTAGTCACAAACACCCATGTAAACACACTGTATTGAAACAGCCCCTTGGTCCAAAGATGGTATCTACTGAAAAACCTTTTCAAAACATACAAGTGAAAACCATTTACAACCATCCTGACCTGACGCTTCTCAAAAATACGACCGTTTTAATCCTTATACCAGAACTAACATCTTTTGCCAGCGTTGCAAATGGATCCATTGCTATGTTGAGAACGTTCACTGCAACAACACAGACCTGCTTTCAAAATGGAAGATTTTGTTCCCCTATCATAAGATGTTTCAGGGTCACGCCATGATTTATAATTCTATAAAGGACAACTGCCTTCAGAGGTGAGAGCGCTCTATCCAAGTTTGTCATGTCTTTGTGCCCACAGCACAAAAGCTGGGAAATGAGAACATAGCTTTCAGTGCTATGGCTTTCTATTGGAGTTGCTTGCAGTAAATAAGTTTCTAAAAAGCCCTCAAGAGTGCTGTTGAGGTCCGTTCAGACACTTTGGCAATTTTGGACGAAAATACTTTCCGGGACTTTCTTACGGTTAACTGTATAAGACATGCCCACACGTTCTGAACTTATTTCACGAGAAGCCAATAGTTTTGGGAATGTATATCACTTATGTCAATTTGGTGAACAAAACAACATCAGAGAGATGCAGGTTTAACCGCGTTTTGCACCTGCTGGTCTGAGGTCAGCTCTTAACAGGATATTGCTTGACAGTTTTGAATAAATGGCTGGAGAATAATGTCCCATTCGACTGGTTTGTGCTGCAGGGCTTCTATCTGCTGTGACAGGTAAAAAACTCAAGTAAAAAGATGGAATACAATTGGTGTATGAATTTCCTGACATATTATGTGCATGTTGATGTTGTTCTCATATGCAGATGCAAATAATTGCAAGGTAAAATTACAACCTACTACCTGGGGCCGGTTGCGTCAGTGGTGCAGTTAACCTAGTTGTGCCACTAAGATACAATTTAGACACTATTACTACATATTTGAGCATTGCACTAATAAACCTAAATTTGAAACACAGCCCTACATATAAACTAAATAGTTCCAAAAACATCTATTTAAGTATTGCCCCATATTAACTTACATATAGCTCCTGAAGAATTATTTACATATTCAAATACTTAATTCAGTCTCCCAAATTGTATAGATTACAACTGACAGTTGTGTGAGGCAAAAACTCAGTCTAAAATTAAATGCACAGCTTTATAATACAACGCTTGTGTTTCTGTTTAAAGGCTGTTTACTGAAAAAATAACATTTATTGAATTAACTACTTCATGAAGAGAGAGTATGACCTACAGTTAAAGCTAAATCTTATAGTCAGAACAAACGCCGTGACCAAATTAAACACAACTGAGCTTTGAAATAGTAACCTCAGGCCCCCTATAGTGAGAATTTTATGTCCCAATTTAAGACCTTACAAAGGGCTGTTGCATCTTTAATCTTTAGTGGCAGCTAATACTGAACATTTGAGAGCTAAAATGTGTAGATGACACTTAAATATAGTTCAAAAAGCAATCCATTCAGATAAAATGGCAAAAGTAATCAGTTTACAAAAACGAGTCAGAGAACAAATTTCTTTGAACCGAAATGACTGCAGCAAATGGTCTGTAAAATTATAAAAACTTCCATCCTCTCTAATCTTGCCAGAGACGTTCTAAGATTGTCTTCTGTGTATTTGAAATAAAGGTGTTCTGTCAAAACAGATAAGGCTGTTTCTTTTCTCCTTCCTTTGGTTTCTCAAAGACAGACAATGAAAGAAACTCTCTGTCATTCCAAGTACTGAGACTTAAAAAGAGAATAAAAAATATGTTTTAGTCTTTGAATGTGTCATTCTAATAATGCTTCTATACTGTAGATAGTCTGCTAGAGCTGGACTCCAGATGTTGTGTTGGAACAACAACTTTCAGCTAAGGTTCATCTATCCTTACCTTATTGAGTCCATCACACAATATCTCAAAGCCAAAGACTCTGGACAGGCTAGTTCATCACACTCCGCTGAGATCTTTGTGCCCCCTGTTCCACTGACAAAAAAAACAGCTGGTAGCTCATGTATAGACTATATATTTCTCAGTACTTGAGGGAAATTTATATTCTCAAACGCGCTGTGAAATTCTGTGGGGTCTTTTAACCGGTAATTGGGGTGGAATAAGTTCACAGCTAAAATGCCAAAAGGTTCAGGGTTCAAGTCTGGAGAAGGATGATTACAGAGGCTTGGGTAATTGATGACCATTGAGCGAAAGGTTCCATGGTTTCATAGAGTTTAGCCAATGCTGTACAACACGGCTACAGGCCTAACAGAGACACCGGCTGCATGTTAAACATGTAGCCAACAGCCCATCTTAATTGCTTTATGGCCCTGATGACCCGACAAGTGGTCAAGTGGTGTCTTTGTCGTAGGAGCTTAACCCGTGTTGAAACGCACTTGAATGAGGCAAGGCACTTTGTATGAAAAGTAAGTTTATACATCCACCAATGAGTGGAGAGGTTAAAGGTCACAAGATCGACCAGTCAGATACAGCACGAAGTTGATTAGCAAAATCCACAAGCCTGCTAACAGCACAGAAATGTAATCACTGCCAATGTGACGAAACCTTAACACCGTATGGCATCATTTCATTGGTTTCAACTGCTTTTCCCATCAAGACATGCTGGAGGCAAACGGCCTGTAACGCTGCAAAATATGAAGATGAATCAAGCCAATGATGTTACTAAGTGCCTGATTAAAGGGGAAGCTATTGACATTTTCGTCCTCATTTTGCCACATCGAGGAGATTCAAGGCAAAGATCATATAGACACAAAGTACGCTTTTAAATTTTTAGGTGTAGCTTGACTCCTGACAAACGACATTCATTAATAATGGCTGCCTGTGCTAGACACTTTTTTATGCTAAACTCTCAGTTCCGCCTCATTTCAGGTCCTTGTGGGTAAAAATGAGAGGTAGTGGAATGGTAAAAAATGAAAGCGAGACCTGCACCATTAATCTATTAGTATGCTGGTGCGCACTCTCAAAAACCCCATGCTGTAAACACACACACACACCAAAACACCAACCAGGCAGATTATAAATCACTCATTTTGCCATTAAAAATTCATGCACCTTATAAAGCATAACTGTGAATATGTATATGTTTATATACATATGTATGTTTTTCACACTTAATGTGATTTCTTCCACTAACCGAGTTAGCTTGTGTGTTGTGTTTATCTGGTAGAAGGGTTTAAGGACAAAAAAATGACAGTTATTTTGAGAAACACCTGCTGGTCCAGAAGAATCAATTTCCTACTTGATGACCAACCAAAGCTGGGCTTGAACCTGGAACCTTTAGGTTCATTAACCACTACACCACCACAAACAACTTAAGATCAAATCGAATCAGATTATTTTACGCTCTACAAACAATATTGATGGTTCCAAAACCCTCATCTAGGGACGACACCCCAATTCCATCCATGTTCTCCTGGCCAGAAAGGACAAAATGACAAATCTAGATGGTTTACAACCCATCTTTGAGCTTCTCCATAGCCACCAGACACTGTTTGATTGTGTATCTGCTTCACAGAGCAGCGGATATTGGCTTTGTTTGCCTGAGGCTCTGTCGTTTTTCATTCGTGTCCCTCTTTTTTTTTCTTTTGGTATCTGAGTTTAAAGAAATGTAAACAATTAGGACCTCAAAAAGGTTTGTGAATAATTTTAGAGAAGATGGGAAGGAAAATGAGCAAGTAAGTATTGTGGCACATTTTTTGGAATCTCTTCTGTGTCTTTTAAAAACTTTTTGAAAAAAACATGACCTAAACATTTTAGAGCCCCGAACGACTTAGTGTATTTAGTTTCTAGTAGAAACAAAAGGTCAACTTGTAGATCAAAGTCAGTCTGTGATCAATACAGGACCAGGAAGCTAAGAGAAAAGATTGTTTCTTGACTAAAGAAGTCAGGGAAATACAGATCTTACAACCTTGAGAGTTAAAACACAACATCAGTCCAACTTGCAAGCAACTCATTATTCCACCTTAATAAATAAAATGAAATCAAATTGTTAATGAAATGAGGGTTTGGTTAGAAACCACATCTCTGCCAATAAACAAATAGATATTTTATTTATTATGATGGAACAATACAGCACAATATGACCAAAGATACTCAAAGCTTTTCACAGTTTATAATAGGCTGGTGTTCAAAATCCCATCTATAGAGGCCGATAAAATTAAGCCGATTTAACAAAGCTTGCTTAGTTTAGGATTTCCTGCACCGGAGAAGCACAGAAACAAAAGTTAACAGGTTTTTTTTCCATGCACCGCTTAGAATCCAATTCTGACTCAATTTGGAAATCACAGACAAGCTCCGGAAGTACAGAGGAAATATATAAAGGGAGAAAGAATTGTGTTTTAAGGCACATACAGTCTGTCAGGCCTGCAATAATGTGAAATGCTAAAGACAGATAATTCACAGATTATTCCGGATCACGGCTGCATGGAAGAGAATGGAAACCCCATCAGCTTTTTGTTTCAAATCACTCCTCTAAATCCTGAATCTGTTTCCCTCAGGTGAAAACCGGAAAATGCCTGGCAGTTACATTCAAATTTCTATATGATTGTGTCCGTGTCTTTTTCACCCCAGTGAAAGCAGATTAAAATAAAATTACTTGGAAAATTAAAATCTGTGCTAAATTAACTTGCGTCACTCATGCCAACAACAATCTTAATGAGAAAATGTACAGGTCATAATTAAATATTTGTAATCTGCAATATTTTTATTAATACTATTTTTATACAATATTATTGTTTTCTATGACAATGGGATTAAATTTCTTCTTAGTCTATTTGTGACCAAAAAAAAATTACAGTTTAAATACAGTTATATGGATTGTAAAAAAGACAAAGTTAAGAGTAAAAAAAAGGCATACACTGCCTCTTTAAGACCTACCAGCACAAATCAGTATACAGTCCAAATAATATAACAAAACACTGACTTACTGCACACAGTTGAGACCCTCCTTTGAGGCCCCGCTTAAATTCATAAATTTAAAGCTATTGACTATATTTCACTCCCTGTTCCCCACTTTCTCTTTCTCAAGCATACATATGCTTTTGTCTGGAATTCAATCTCAGAGGCACATGAGGGAATTTGCGAGTGACCTGAATTTTAACCCGAGTTGAATTTGCTCTAAAAATACGACGGTACAGTAGGCTAAAGAACTCGGGAAGAGCATGTTAGATTTACGTACTTCCATAACCACACCATAAAAATTAGGCAAGGACAGATATTCCACAAATCATGGCAGATGTCCGTGTCACTCACTGTAATAAAGACAGCAAGTCTTTTTAAACTGCAGCAGCCTTTGAAATGTAATTGATTCGGTTCTGTGAGAAATAAGACTCAAGGGTGCAATGATGAGCTTGGGAACGTCTGCCACCTGCTGTCTGGGACAAAGTCGGATTAGGGAAGAAGGTTGTTGGCGACCGGCGGCCGTTTGGTACTCACAAGTGGTGGGCTTGTTGCAATTATGTCCGTGCCGGAAGTACTGTGGGTTTTCGATTACAGGAATCCGGGTCATGCCAATCACCACAGCGTCTGGCCCTGCATCCAAGGTGCATGGAGTTATGATCCCGTGGTTGACGTGGTGAAGAGGGCTGGCCGAGTCTTCTTCTCCACTGATAACAGCTACTGGTCCTGCGGAGAAGAAGAGACAGTCAAAAAAAGGCAACAGTCACCGAAGAGACTTTGCCACACAATGACATCTGTTGGCTTAATGGAAAACGAATGAAGCATAATAAGTCTCAGAGCGAAATACAAAAATACGTCTGATTTGTCAGAATAAACGTTACGTCTCCCATCTCCACCGGCCTCTGAGCTTTTTCCTGTCATTCAGGCGCACATTAGTCGCGTTGGCCTGACTCAACCCTCAGCCTCAGCTGTGGTGTCCCCGGGCCCTATACACACTGACATCACAAGTTTTCCCCAAGCTCCGTGATTGGCTCATTTAGTCACGTCGACGCACACAAATACACCCACGTTCAGATCCGGGCCCGCAAGGATTTCATAGATAAATGACTCAGCCAATGTGGGGATTGTTGGAACCACAACAGTCAGAACAGAACAGAAATGCACTATAATGTGGGAGACTGGGGCTAGTTGTCACAATCTGTTCTTCATTTGCAAGATCAAGTTTATTTTTGAAAGTTAAGGTCTGTATAGACACATACATTAAAGAATTGGAAACAGAAACATCTACTGAATATTTCCACTGTCATTGCCAACAAAAACATTATTTGGTTGATTATAGCACCAACAGCATGTTGTCACATAACAATATACAGGTAAAAATGTATTCGCATATTGCAAAATCTGTCATTAAACCGTATAGTTACTAATATATGCCTCTTTAGCATCAGCATACAATTAGCACCAGCCTCTATATGTGCTTAAATGAGTATACAGGACTGAAGTCTGACATAAAATGAGTATAAAGGCTATACAGGACTGCTAGAGCTGATGCTTAAATACTTTGAACTTTGTCAGTTTGACCTTAACAGTCTCTTAAGAAAATTCATGAGGCCATTGAAGTTCATAGGGTCAGACATTTTGACACAAAGCCAGAGAGCTGACTGACTGTATTTAACTGACAGAGGTCACATGACATGAGGAAAATTCCTCAGAGTTTGACAACTTTAGTTCACTTCAGTGGGAGCGGTAAAAAAAAGAGACATTAATACAAATGTATATGCAGTCCACAGGAAACAGAAAACATATGTGACAGGTGCCACAGGAGGGGGCTGGACAAAACACAGATGTTTTCAAGTGTAAATAATTAGTTACATACGCACAAAGCCAACATAACAATACATAACAAATCCATTCACTTGAATTGCCCAACCAGTCATAATACATTATAGATCCTTACATAACAATTTTTTCTAATTGTAAATACTTTTCCTGTATTTTTCCTGTCCCTCTGCATTTAATTTGTTTTCTGCAGAGCCAGTTGACAGCAATACACACTGTGACAAGAGCTACCCAAGCGAAATTTAATTGCGCGTTCATATATGAATTATATAACAAAATTAGGACAAAACATTGAGTGAAATCTGTTTGGGCTGTCGATGAGTTATCATCCAAGTTTCATTTAGAATTTAGCTCCCAAACTTCTAAATGAAAAGGACGTTTATCTTTAACTTCGCAAAGTATAAACACAAGCTAAAGTCCAATTAAATGAGCAGCCACAATCGTTTTCGTGCCTATAAATAGAGATTATTTGCAGACAATAACTGTGGTCTTCTGTGACATATTTAAGCAGAAATCTTGGGAAACAGTCTTAATTATCTTAAGCCTTTAAGACAGCGAGGCGACGCTCAGTTAGCTGTCGAATGACCCCTTCAGCTAATTGGGTTGTTAAAAATGCTTTTCTTTTCCTTAATTGGAAAGTCGGGGTCAGGCTAAAAGCCCAAAAGCACAATTAAAATAATTTTGGTAAATACTCTGCAAGGTGAAAAAGTGTTACTAACATAAATGCCCTTGTTTTCTCTGAAAAATATTCAGTCAGGTTTTATACTGTAAAGCAAAATGTCTGCCCTCATCATTAAAAGACAACAAAGCATGATCTATTTTTTATCTCAGTATTAAAGGTACTTTTTCCATTAGCTCAGTTATGCTTACAGCTCTATTATCCATTAAACTTAATAGCCACGTTACTGCTTAAAATTCCTTTTAATATCTTCAGGTTATTGTTAGAGAATGCAAGGTCAGACTCGACTGTAAATACTCTTTCAAAATAAATATGTAGACCATATCAAATGGCACTTCCACAATCCTGTTATACACGGTGGCGCGGTGAATTGGAGATCGCATTCGCTCGCTGTTGCCTTTCAAGGCTTCTAGTTAGGAACTCTGTCAATAAAGTGCAGGAAACAATTGGTTTAAGCGACGGGACAGAAAGCGAGTAGTGAGCTGTCTCCCGAAATTCAAAGGCGACACATTTCTGCAGGTCTTCCAGAGTTTTATCTTCTCTGTGGAACCAGACGCCAGCGTTTTATTCAGAAGTTGTCATTTATTTCAAAAGACCTCCTTCTCTGCCCGAGAAAATAACAAAAACAGGCGAATCCGCCAAACATGGCGAGTCTGTCATCTAGTTATCACCATATTCCAAAAAAAATATGTTTTCAGAGGTGATAAAAAAGACACAATGAATAATATATAAATAAAATAAATGCAGGTCCTTTCAAACAGCTTCAAATGCACTTTGAGTTTTCCACTGGGACTAGGTGTTACATAAAGCACTTAAAATAAAAAATAAAGCATATTTCAGTGATAAATTATGTTTTCGTTCCCTTTCCCAAACAATGAAAGCCTCAAGGTCAATAGTATTTATTGCCTACAAGTAAGCATTATTTAATCCTGTCTTCTGCTTTTGCACCCAGCAAACAGTCAGTTTAATAAGACTCTGAGGTGATATTCCCACCGGACAAAATACAAAGACAAAACTACAAATAAGATCTTTTAAATAAGTCTCCGTTATGCCAAAATGGAGTCTTCTGCGAAGTATTCCTGTTTACCAGACACAGACACCAAAGTCAGCATTCAAATTTCAAAGATCTCCAAAATAACTCAAACAATTCTCATCAAATTCTTCCAAGCCAAACGATCAGAGCTACGCCCTCTATTCTTACAATTATTTACTGCCAGTTTTCAACAACAATTGTCTCAATTTAATTATTTTAACGTTACAAAAAATATCTCAGAGTCAAAGCTGAGAGCTCTGTTAGGTCTCTTGAGCTGTGAAATACAAACCCCTATAAAACACACTGCAATTGTCTCCTCAGTTTTCTAGCAAAATCTAGCGCTCAGCTGTTGAGTCAATCACGTCGGTTAGCGTAGACACTTCTAGGCGTGTGAAAACATCGAATTCTTCAGGCTTTCCTGGTTGGTTAAACACAGATGATGTTCTTCCACCCATGTGGACTGATTATCATTCAGAATTCCGCTTACAGGAAGTTCTAGCAGAGCTGCTAATTAACACTTAAAATAGCTTTGGCAACCCCATGTCCCCCTTTGAAGACATGCATAGCATGCACACAAATTAGCACCTTACTGTATGTACTGTAGCCCAGAAACATCACGCTGTATGAGTGACTGAGTTACATGATACATGTGACACCAGGGGTTTAAACCAGCCCGTCTCGTACCACCTCACAAACACACAAGCTGGGGTTATATTTGTATATTTGTACAGATTTTATCTGTCTATTTACATTTCCATGGCATATTTATTTAATTTTTTAATATAAATTCTTACTCAGAGTCTCAGATATGACACACAGATATTTTTCCGGAATGTTTATACACTCCAAACACATCATTACCTAAACATCGCTTATTATGACAAATCCAGAGGGAGAAACGCGGTTTACCGTGACGGAAAATTACCCCGTGTGCGTTTACAGACAGACATACACATCCTCCCCCCATTGGTTTATCTCTTTTTTTTACACTTACTTTACTCACAAACACACACACTAACACACAAACACTCACACACTCAAACACATACAAACACACTCAAACACATACAAACACACTCACACAAACACACTCACATACCAAATCTGTGCAAAGGTGACAGGTATGATTGATCCTGTTTAGAAAGGCACCTGAACCCTGCTGTTTGAATGCCATTTGCCTCCAGTTCATATCTCTTCCTTTGATGTTGAAAGTGCAGCCGCCACTTTCTGTATCTCAGGTAGCTATAAAAGATAAAACAGGCTCCATCCAGCCCCACTTCTCCCGTATGGCAATTGTGCTCTGATTGCAATGCAAAGCAGCCGAGGAAGACCAGCACGAATAAATTACTCGCATTACTTGCTCTGATCTCGCCAATGTGCATTGAAGTGCCTTCTTGACATCAAACCTCCTAGTCCCGGAATAAGAGAATGAGAGTTACAGACATGGGTTGAAAAAAGAGAATGATTCATGGTTCACTTCGCATATGAGCGTGATTGGAAGAGGTAGGGTTGGAAAATCAGGTACATGGAAACACTCAACTCACTTCCTGTGGCTGTAATTGTACCGTCTTCCTGACTCATTTCGGAGAAAACCTTTGTAATTGCCTGAAGCCGGTTCCGTTCTTGCCGTTCTTGATTTGCGAATTGCCAAGATATCTCTACGGTGGCCCTAAGTGTCAGAAGCAATGACAAAACTCTTTTGTTGGGTAAACAGAGTATATGAAGACAAAATCGGTTCCCCCGCTGTTCTGATTGCCTATGAGGCAGGCGACTACAATGCCGTTTTCATTCCGCCACTTTTCTCTGTGAAAACCCTCTTCGATTGCGTCCCGGTAAACATGTTCGGACACAAGCGTCATTCACACCAAAATATCCCTCAGCGAAACATTGGAGGTGAAAGATGCGACATTTCAGAGAGCCTTAAAGACGCGAGACCTCCAAACTAAAAGGATTCTTAATCATTTTAATTTGGAGGAAGGCGGCTAATAGACCTCATTTGCTGCTTATTTCCACTTCGGTGAGGATGGCTCGCAACAGCGACAACCTCAGAGCAAAGATGGAGAGATTATGAGCAGGAATTTTTCACAGAGCGGCTCCTTAAGTAATAAACAGCTCGTTTGCTTGGGTCGGAAAACCGAAATGTGCAATTACTTTAAAAACAGAGGCTTGTTGGTTATCTCAATTTTATCTTTGTGATTAATAGCACAACTCCCCCTGGGGCCTCAGGTGCACTAAGGATTTGTCGCACCTCCTAATCTACACTAGTTATGTTTAGGCACGCAAGCATCAATGCGCTTTTAGTTACATTATTAGTGGTGTTTGGAGAGCCAAATGTACTGAAAAAGCCAACTGCTTTTTTGGTCTCTGTTTATTATCTATACATACATATATACACACAAACATGCTTACTTATCTAAATGAGGACATGCCACAGTCTTCTATTGTTTTCATACACAGCTAGTTATAAACAATATAACCGTACCCACACCTTAACTGCAAAGAAAGCTATATGTAATGTTACAGTTAAAATGCTTTAAAGACTTAAAGCAAACTGTATAAGTGAAAACTGTATATTCTACCCCTAACTCTTACATTTTTACATTAAATGTAAACATTATTACCATTTTTGACAGGGACCATTGGCTTCTACACACACCCACACATACACACACAGGAACACACGCATATACCCAGACACACACACACACACACATATATGAATGAACATGATGTACCCCAACAGCCTGTGAACCAATGCAAGCTCCAGCGCTAATGGACTCTTGTCAACAAACAAGAGTCCAGTCACAAGAGCTACAGCCCATGCCAGGCGTGTCCTCACTGCATCAATCCTCTGCCCGCACATTCACAGTCAGGACTAACTATGACAAAACGGCGGTAACATAAAGGCAGTCAGTCATCTTTAGGCAGTCAGTCTTTAACAAAGTAGGCCATAGGAAAGTTGTCGGCCTGGCGCAACATTCCACACACATTTTGTTTATAGCTGTATAA
>JBAJNP010004312.1:0-34188 GCA_036877545.1 Yasuhikotakia modesta | reverse complement strand
ATACACCTACTGTACATCTACCCTTATTCTGCTCTTCAATGCATCTAACATTATTCAACAAATATTTGTGAAGTATCTAGTCTATTTTCTAATTCTTTTAAAAAGTGAGATGAACAACATAAGCACATAGCTTGGTTGGCTTCTGTAATGGTTGAACTCAGCAGCGCAACTTCAACAACGCCCTACAGTTTTCACAGGATGAGTCCTGACTGAGAGTCAATGATTTGACGCTGATGATTTGAAAGATTTAAAAGTGATGATGATTGTATATTATGTGAACTTATGTTATGTGAAATTATGTGAGAACCTGATATCAATGCGCCCTAGCAAAGTTCATATCATTCATATTTAACAGTCATCACACAATTATTAAACATAAAACAATTATTGTTTAATGCAATAAAATACTTAAATATACTAAGTCTAAAAATATATAAGATTTATATATAAGATATAAAAGATTTAATATGTAAGATTTTTATATAGGAAACATAACACATTTGGTTTAAATGTTGTCCTTGTAAATTGTTTTCAAAATAAACTGGAATCGTTTCTTACAAAATGTCTACAATAGCAAAAGAAATAAAACATAAAAAAAGTATAGCTTTACAAATATGTAAATAAGTTACTTGTGCTTGTTTTGTGAAGTAAGTCAGTTTAATATGCAGTCAGTGCATACGCTTATATGCCAGAGGTCTTCAGAATGCGTTCAGTCTGCAGTTTATAGATGGATATGTTTGTGATTGATGGGAATTGCTGCAGCTTCTTATAGCTCATGTTTTAGTGCAGGATAATAGTTGCTAAAGATGGAGGCAGACGAAAGACCATCAGAGATCAGGAGATCACATCAGGATTCAGCATCTTGAAGACCCACAGGCTCAAAAAAAGAATGATTCACACTAATCAGTGCACACCACAGCGCTCACTAAACAAGAAAATTCGATCATATCAGTGAAGACCAATCCACTCACCCCAAAACATGCACACAGTCTGATTTGTTTTAAACTTCACTGGTGTTCATTGGTTTGGAGGAGAGCTCAAGTGTCATTACACATTAGGACAATTCACCCTACTACAATATACTTCAGCTTTATGTTTTAAATATAATGTGCTGTTTTTTATATTTAGCAATGGAGCTGCTGTAGTTTTGTTAATGTAGTATTTTATAACAGTATTATGTATATTTCACATTTCTTAGTATTTCATTAATATACTGTATTATAATATGCTGAGGTATTACTGTTATATGATGTAGTTTTATTGCTATAATACACAGTAGTTTTGTTCACAGATGCTGGAGATTAGGTCTGCTCTACAGATAAAGTAAAACTCACACAGTTCCACGTCTCACTGCGGACAGGAAAATGTTTCAGCTACTCTGAGCTCATTCACACCAGGGACATACTATTGGTGGAAACACCTACTAACCTGTTAAACAGAGTGACTCATTTTTCTACTTAAACTGAACAATTACACGTCAGAACTGCAACGTGTTCAGACATTTTCATCTAAAAATGAGAGAGTCATTAGCTCTCACCAACACTTCACTGTATTTGGGACATAAAAGCTGTTAGCTAGAGCGAATGCAGCGTTTTTAGCACGGCTTTTATCTGTCTGGCACTTTCAGAGGTTATCAGAAACATAAATATGTGTTTAACTAATGAGGCACATAAAAGCACATTAGACAGAGGCTGAATTAATCATGAGTGAGTGTTTCTCGTTCTTCAGAAAGGCGGAGGTGGTCTGTGTTTTCGCGCTCACTGGAGCAAATGCTGTGGTGTAATGGAGCGAGACCAGTGCCATTAGAATGCCGTTTGAACCTGAGCTGGCATCAGGTGCTAACTGAGCGCGCTCGGTCAGGTGCAGCTCTAATGAGAGACTCCACCAAATGTCAGAGGACTACTGTCACCATCACATGGCTGATATCACACTCAGAGCAACTGCATAAAATAAGAAATTGTACAGTAGCCTGAGGTGTTTAGCTCCTCTCCTGACCAGACTGCTGAAATCACACAGCTCAACAACATCTTGATGAGGTTAAGGGACTAGCCCGCCACGCCAGGTCAGTTTAATCTGTTTGATGCAGAGAAGCAGAAAAGAAATGGAAAGTGTGTGATCACTTTAGTACCAACATGCTCCAAAATTTTAGTTGTTTTAACAACCAGATTTGTTACACTTACTCATATCATACAATGCTAACAGTGTTATAGTAGTTGCCAGGGTGTTGCTATGCAGTGACTGTAGGGTGTTCTGTGTGGTTTTGTGTAACCACACTGTACTAATTAACTTACAGGGTTGTGATCTCTGGTGTTCAACTGTTCACCTTTGTTCAGTACTTTTCAGGATGTTGGTATTTGTGTATTTATTATTCTTTTGACACATTGTAAAATCTAAACAATCTTAACTGGACATATTATCCTCCTCACATGAATAGCCAAATAAAATCATTTGAGGGGAGAGATTCTGTAAATTTTGGCTTCCAGTGTTAAAACATTCATGAACAAATCATTTTATTATTTAAGAGACAGACGATTCTTTAAATCTTTGGTTTATTTTTATTTATTTATCAATTTATTTATTTTAATTTTACGGTCATGCAGTCACTGTATGTCAAACAGTTGTATGTTGTATGTCTTCCTTTTTAAATCTACAGTTGTTCACACAGTTAATACACTTATCAAATCTAATAATGGAGCAGTTGGACAATGATGCTGTATGCAGAGCAAATATTATCACTGCTAGACATATCCCAGAATCTCTGTGTTATCTGTCTATCGCTCTCATTATTCTTACCTCTCTATCATAATCTGTCTCTCTCCTTATCTCTCTCATTGTCTCTCTGTACGATCTGTCTTTCTCATTCACTGACTGTCTCTTTATACAAACCTGAGGAATATTGTTTTTCTGTTTCTCTCGCTCTCTCACTCACTCACTCACTCACTGACTCACTCTCACTTTAACTGGCCGGTCATGTGGCTCTCTGGACATTTTTCTAAATCACTAAGGAGTTTGATTCGCTCTGAGCTGCTCAAATTACTGTCTTCATTTCATCCTCTGCATTAACCATCAGAAGTGATTAGATCTATTTTTCAACACAGTAATAATGGCCCTCAACTTCCTCACTGTTTTCTTCCCAGTGTCTTGAAAACAAACCTGCTCACACACCACATCAGAAACGAAGATGGTTGCACAGTTGATTACTCTGTTTAGCATATGCTATTAATAATAGTGGTCAGCAAAATTGCAGCACCCTTTATTTAGGTTTTCAACATTGGTCAACGTGTTGGTCAGTGTATTTCAAAACAGATTATGATGTCCTGTTGGGCAAGCAACTCCGGTGTAAGACACATATGTGATTAAAAAATTCAAAAGCTGAGAACTTTCATCTCACAAACAATCAAAGATCCTAGGACTGGCTCTTCCTCAAATACACAATCGAGCAATCGGTTAGGTGTCTTGCTTAAAGGCACTTCAGTTGCTACCTGCTGGCGCTGGAATTAAACCAGCCAACTGATTACAAGCCTGACTCACTAACCAGTGGACCACATCAGAACATGCACAGAAAATGGCGGATGGATGGATGGATAATAAGATGATATGTACAGACAGATGGATGATTATGGACAGACAGACAGCTCTTCTCTGGTCAGGGCAGGTGTGCTCAGACGGTTGTTGAGTGTATTGTGTTGTTTGAGGGAATAGGAGATTGAAGGTTCCTCTCCACATTCAGATGTTTAATTTAGTCATTCTGTGTATCAGAAAAAGCAATGAAGCTTGTGTTCTCTCACACACTGAAGGGCAGCAGGTCAATATCACACACACAAATAGTTTTATCAGGTTTTATCCATATGTATGAATGGAAACATTTGATCAGTTAAACGCTGAGCTCATGATTGAATTAACATGTCACTTTCCCTGTATATTCACCTTAAAGTTTAGATATATATGGATGAAGAGACAGATTTAATAGGACAGAATTAAAGTCTTTGTTACTGTCTGTGTCTGTCTGTCTGTCTGTCTGTTTATGAATGAAGGATAAGAAAAGGCAAAAACAAGAACAAAGACGTTTTTATATTTATGTTTTATATTTTAAAGTCACTGTCTCTTATAGTGCGGCACACAGACACACACGGCAGTACCTTTAAGATTTTTAAATGCATTTCATTTTGTGTTACTGTTCTGCTCTGTCTGTCTCTGCAATGCAATAATTTTTTCTTACCCAGTTGCCATGGTAGTGGTGTTTGTGCCATCATACACTCCATCCTGCTTGTCACGGTTACCAGGCAACAGGCTCTTCTCTCTGCAACAGTCTGTAAAGACTTAACAGCCACAGAGCTCTTTTGTGTGTGTGTGTGTGTGTGTGTGTGTGTGTGTGTGTGTGTGTGTGTGTGTGTGTGTGTGTGTGTGTGTGTGTGTGTGTGTTGAAGAAAGGTCTTTATTATCTTGAACATTGTCTTGATCACTCTTGTGTTAAAGAGTGATTGGTCACTTGGAGTTTGTGACTCATGCAAGGTGCATTGGCTGATTGGCTGGAAAGAATCAAGAGAATGCTGGTCCAGTGATGAGATGTCCAAGTTATAAAGCAACTCTTTCTGGAGTTCTCTGTTAGGGACCTTTGAAAATTGAAGCTCCAGTTGTGAAACATAGTTTGATATGACAGTCTGATGTCCACAGGTCTGT
This sequence comes from Yasuhikotakia modesta, assembly GCA_036877545.1. Lineage (NCBI taxonomy): Eukaryota > Metazoa > Chordata > Actinopteri > Cypriniformes > Botiidae > Yasuhikotakia > Yasuhikotakia modesta. Next base: position 29,508 of record JBAJNP010004312.1, on the reverse strand, counting down.
GTCCCATAAATCTCTAAAGAGCCATAATCCACTTGGCCAAGAGCTTCACCTCAGAGATGAGTGAGCTACCTGTAATGAAGTGTTAAAGAGACAGAAAGAGAGCTGAGATGAATGTATTACAAAGCATATACAGTGTGTTTAATTTAAACTTTCATTTGTATAACATTATTTGAGAGCTATAAATGTTGTTTGTTAGTAAATACCTGACTAATGACCTTCCTTGGCTTGGTTCTACAGGTTTGTTTTAAACAAATGTAAAAACAGACCAAATATCTTGCAGGTGTTTTCACCTCAGAGTTGTTTCACCTGTGAGTGTTGACATGTGTGCTTCTGTAACAGCTGTGTGATCATCACTGTGTTTCAATGTGTCACAGCTTCATGATACTTTCTTATGTAATGTTCGGACAGAGGTGAAACAGATGTGTATGTACGTGTGCGTGCGTGCGTGTGTATGCTAAAGGGTGTACTCAGACGCACAAATTCAGCAGAGGTGTCGCATTCTTTTATATGGAATGCACTACTATATTTGGACAGTATAGGATATTTGTCATTTGGTTTATTCTGTTGAGGGTTTCATTACTGAACACAAGAGATTGTGTCTAGGTTGCTTTGGTCTGTTATAGCTAGCCAGTTCTGTGGCCCTATCATTAAACAATTTTTATCCTGAGTTCCAATTAATTCAAACAAAAATGTTAACCCTGACCCAAACCCTCTGATGGAGAGATGATCTCAGAGATATTTCAAACAGGAAATACAAAACTACGTTTTACAAGTGCTACGAGTGTAGTTACATGTACAGTATGACAACACAGTGTATCTAAACACAATGTTTCATGGGACTGTTGTGCTTATAGCAGGTAAACATGATGGTAAACATTAAAATATCTTTTGATGAGATTATTTGAAATAAAGGGTTGTGTAAAAGGTATCTAAATGTCTCTTTGTCTTTCTCTCTCTCTCTCTATGTGTTTTTCTGTAGGTGATTCGTCTCAAGTGGGTGAGTCACGTGTGATTCTTCTCTTCTAATCATGTTTATGAAAATATCCTGAGTGTGACGTTCATTAAAGTTCCTTGATGCTTTTCTGCTGCTAATGATTATGCTGCATTCACACACGCACATTAACACACATGCACATTAACACACACAGCATCATGAGTGTTTTGGGGTACGTTGGTCTGGTTTTAACATAAAACAAACCTGTTTTACACTTGACTAATTCGTATTGCTCAGATATTCGACCTGGTTTCATGTATGTTACAAAATCTACTGTTCATTAGAGCTTTTTCCATTTTTAAATGTAGTTTTATAGACTAGTCTTGTTGCTTCTTAGGCCAAACTATTAGTAGCTCTGTTTCTTTTTAATTCCCTTTGGATTAAAGAGTCTAAATAAATACATGTAAATGGATTTGCTTGTTGAATCTCTGAAAAGCAACCCCCAGTTTCTCTCTTTCTGTGTGTTTCTCTCTCTCACTGTCACGTACTCGCGTAGAAGCTGTATTAGTGAGATCAGTGAGGCCTTTCATGGCTGTGATGGTTCTCATACTAATGTTTGTATAGATGAGTTAACACACATACACACACTTTCTCTTGGTTTCTGTATTGTGGTATTGTGTTCTGTGTTTTTACTTTCATTGTATGTGACACACACAGGCCACGACTGCCCCCATGTAAAGCTGCTACAATGCAACACTTGAAAAAAAACAGATATTAAATATTATTTCATGATGTTTTCATGTATTTCTATACCGTGTCCAACACACAGTGCTCTGAGCAGAAGCTTTGCTGTTTGTTTAGCAGTTCTGTCAGACAAAACCAGAAACTGGAGATGTCTGTTCAGCAAATCCTTCCACAGCCTCACTTTGAGTGGGATTTCACCGGCACTCCAGAGGAATTATGGGAGATGTAGTTCATGAAAGTATAGAGGCTTATCCACTACATTCCTGACCAAATACTTTAAGCCTAAGAGATAAAGGGAGAGGAAGTGAGAGACGGAGAGATGAAGTTGGATTTGATCTGGTAAAGTGTCCTGTGGGAACTTATAAATACTGAGATGTTGTTTTTTAGATAAATGAATTTAGTGAGACAGAGAAAAGTAGCTTTTTTACAAACCCCAATGTTCTGCTTACATAGACAGCATTGTAAAGATCATAAGCACACTCATAACAGATCATAAGGTTTGTTTTGGTGTTGTGCTGCTGTATGCATGACTTCATGAAATATTCATTTTTGTATTCAGATGAAGGTGTGTAAACTATTACCTGTTTTTATAAAGTGAAGAGCCCTTCTTATGTTTCAGTAGCAAAAACTTTAAACTACTAGGAGGCAATAATCAGCAATGACAGACCCAGTCTGAGGCGGTTAACTGGGGTAAGAGTGTACACTTCATAAAAGACTGATGAGTATAGATGTGCACTATTCTGGTATTCTGGGAGAAAGTGCTTATAGTCCCTTAGTCAGTGAATCAGAATGTAGCTTTTATTGTGTATGATTCAAAATAAATCAGTGAGTGTGTGCTTTAAAACACAGAGTAAATCGTCATTAAAATGAACCCTGTGGTATACTGATATACTCACAAGGCTCACAGAGCATGCAGGGTCACATACACTGTGTCTGTCTGTTTCTTCAGTCAAATGTTCCTCAAAAATTGATTAATGTTGTGTGTTTTTCTAGCAGATTTGCCTTCTGACATTCTTCCTCACAGAATCAAATTAAAATTAGAGCCCAGAATCTTTTCCTCACTCTGATACGATGACATGCTGAGAGTGCACACACACACACACACATACACACACACAGCTGATAGGCGCAGTGTGAACGTTAGCTCAGTAAACGTGTGGATGTTCAGCAGATTAAATGTGTCCAGAGTCACTGTGGGTATGTAGCAGCTTTAAACGTGTGTCGAATCGTGAGAGATGAGGTTTACAAAACTGAATACTGTCATAATATCATTCTATTAAAATATTCCAAAAGTCTCAATTTATTCAAGTCACCTTGCAGAGAGACTGAGGGGAGATTTGACCTTATTACAGTCAACTGGTTGACTGAAAATATTAGTTAACCTAAAAATGAAAATGTTTATATATTTACGCTGGCCAGAGGTCATGGCATTAAGAAACATCAGGCTTGCAAGAACCAATACGTTTCAGTGAGAGCAAGACACTCAACCATTTCATTTATTTCTGTGTGTGGGTGTTTGATTTTATCTCCTTTTTCACTCTCATTGTCCTGTATGAGGGAGTGATTATAAAAGATTTTAGGGGGAAAACGTAGCTTAATGTTGCTGGTTTATTTTGCACTGTTATTTTGCACATTTTGCAATCTTATTTATTAATATTTTTGGTATTTTATCTCATATTACTTTGCATGTGTAATTTTCTCATTATTTGCAACTACTGTAAATGCTTTGGCAGAAAACAATTTTTCAGAAAAAGCATGTTAAAAATAATGTGATGTGAAGACTTATACAGACAGGTACAGAAAAAGAGGACTAAGAGGCTCTGAGTGGATATTGGTACTTCATGACTCTTAATTGATTCTGGAATGTATATATGAGTTTTGTTCAACATTGTCTAATTCTTTCTAGGCTGAAGACAGCAGCTGTGGTTTTGTTCTTGAGCCAGGAGGCAATTTTAAGAGCTGGCTGTCATATTCTCAGCAACCGTCTGTTTCTCTGTCTGTGTTCCTCAGACTTTAGATATTCAGAGATGCAGGAGACAAACATTGAGCTGTGGGAATTTATGAAAATGTATATTCATTACATGACTCTAATGAAAGTGACATATTTGTCAGTTATGGTAAACCATTTCTGAAATGTGACCTCTGTATTTAGCCCATCACCGGTGCGGAGTGAACACACACTGCAGTTCATAAACACACACACCGGGAGCAATGGACATGCTTTGTGTGTTCACCAAATTTGTCTTTTTAGTCTCTCAATGGGTGTCTCAAATATTAGATAACCTATGAAATAGTCCTGGTATTACTGTAGATGTGATCAGCACAGCACAGCTTCTGTTGTATTACTGTAGGTGTGATCAGCACAGCACAGCTTCTGTTGTATTACTGTAGATGTGATCAGCACAGCTTCTGTTGTATTACTGTAGATGTGATCAGCACAGCTTCTGTTGTATTACTGTAGATGTGATCAGCACAGCTTCTGTTGTATTACTGTAGATGTGATCAGCACAGCACAGCTTCTGTTGTATTACTGTAGATGTGATCAGCACAGCTTCTGTTGTATTTCTGTAGATGTGATCAGCACAGCACAGCTTCTGTTGTATTACTGTAGATGTGATCAGCACAGCACAGCTTCTGTTGTATGACTGTAGATGTGATCAGCACAGCACAGCTTCTGTTGTATTACTGTATATGTGATCAGCACAGCACAGCTTCTGTTGTATTACTGTAGATGTGATCAGCACAGCTTCTGTTGTATTACTGTAGATGTGATCAGCACAACACAGCTTCTGTTGTATTACTGTAGATGTGATCAGCACAGCACAGCTTCTGTTGTATTACTGTAGATGTGATCAGCACAGCTCTTTGTAAACCTTCAGTTGTATTAATGAAAATGTGATCAGCACAGCTCTTGTGAATATGAAGCATTTTACTGTGTTGGTGCTGTAATTAGCAGTTATTTTATTTGACTCAGTCATTAGCGTTGCACCAAGAAAAATTGCTATAAAATTGGTGCTCCCCTTGGCCAGCAAATTAACAAAACCAAAGCCACCCACAACCCCCCCCCCCCAGGCAAACTTAGAGTAGCAGTCTTGCTTCAGCAGTGTGTGTGTGTGTAATGGTGTGGATGACCAGTACTACTCGGATTAATGTGAGACAATTAACTTTATTTAACTTCATTAAAATTGATACTTTAAGTGTAAGTGCATTGAACTGTAAAAAATTTGGTTCCTAAAGCAACATGATTCAGGTTTTTTTTGTGAGCTTGCATGTTACTACTTTATTTCTTTTTTTTTTTGTTAAACATAAACAATGATCCTTACAATCATCCAAAAAAGAACATAATTCATCTATTTCAGCTAGATTTTAGACTTTAAGATTTGAGTGAAGATATGTGTAGTTGTGTTCCTCCAGAGAGTTTCACATTTTTATATTTTTATGGAAGGAGGATGGAAGGAGGCCGTTTTTTATTTTTTGAGGTTGTTGTTAAAGTAGAACACACACAGCCTTCTGAAACCAATGCTAATGTTGTAACGAGGATTGGCGAAGCCTCAGGTAGAGAAAGACGAGTGTGGTGCCTCCGGCTGATGCACTCATCAATTCGTTCCACTCATTTCACATTTTAATGACTTTGACCTTTTCGTTTTGAAGTTTTGGGCAGAATTTATTCAATGAGTGGCCACACAGTCTTTGAAAACCTCAGGGTCAAAAAGATGGACAGCAACATGTCTGAAAAACAACAGCAATGTTTTAATAAAGCAGTAAGTGAGGAAATACCAACATGGTTTTACTAGTCAGATTCATGACACACACAGGAACAGGAAGTGAAGGATTTCCTGTTATTGAGTGACAGGTGCTTCCCTGCAGATCCAAGAATTAAAGCGGATTTAATAGAGTCAGGCAACAGTGGAGAAAGCTTTATAACGTTCATTACCAATTCTGTATTATAATGAGACAAATTACTGCCCTGATGGTAAAAGATTAAAGAGATTTAGAGTCATCCACATGCTGAGAAAGAAAGAGAGAGAGAGAGAGAGAGAGAGAGAGAGAGATGAAAAGAATTGTTCTGAATGCTTTGAGAAGGGGTTGAAAAGTGTAAAGTCTGGTCTAGACAGTGACAGAAAATTAGATTTAATTTACATTTATTTGTATGGTGCTAACAATACATATTGTTTCAAAGCTGCTTTACAGAAAATGAAAGCAATAACCCATTTAAGGCCTTGTATGTAAGCAGCAATATCTTATGTGTAATATGGAACTTGACAGGTACCCAGTGTGGAGATGATAAAATCACAGTTACATGATCATATTTTCTGCCTCTGATAAGAAATCTAATTGCTGCATTATTGGCTAAGTGTAGCTTTGTTTATTGTGTTTATTAAGGATGCTAAAAGTCTACCTAGTAACGTGATACGAGTCTTTTCTAGAAGAATGGATAATATGTTTCACAGCTTAGCAATGTTTCTAGGGTTAAAGAAGGCTGTTTTTGTGACATTTGAGATATGATTTTCAATTGCCATCTAATATAACACACAAGTCTTTAACTGTGTTGGCTGTGGTGATAGTATATCCTTTTAGGTGTATTTCTAAAAAAAAAAAAGGTATTCCTAGAATCTTTGTTTTATTTGAATTTAAGAGAAGAAAATGACCGCTCATCCAATACCTGATATTTAATTAATAACACAAATTTAAAACGTCATCTGGTCTTGATGAGATGTGTAACTGAGTCTTAGCAGCACAGCACTGAAACTGATGCCATGGTTAGTGGTTACATGGTTCATTTAGATGCTTCTTCAACAAAATGGTAATGGTTAGACAGGTAAGACCTGAACCACTGTAATGCCTCCTATGAAGTGTAATTCTGTAACCAGTCAAAGAATCTTATGATTTATAAAGCACAGCCATCATAAATTGAATATTTATAAATTAATCTTCTATTGTTTTATTTGACAAAAACGGTTTGAAAAAAATCATTAATGCATTTACAAATTTAGCTGCCACATTTATCCTATTATGACACTTTAAGAGGCTTACAGTGCATTCAGTGCATGTGTTTGCGTTTCTTTTGTGTGTGTGTGTGTGTGTGTGTGTGTGTGTGTGTGTGTGTGTGTGTGTGTGTGTGTGTGCACAAGTGCGAGTGTGAGTGAGCGAGTGTGTGAGTGATGTAATTGTATTACAGATTTACACTTATGGCAGCATTTGCGTACCAAAAAATATTCCAATATTCCATGATGTTTGTCTATTATATATCTAGCTCACACACACATGCACATTCCTGTTGTCAAATTTGTGATATGTGCAGCGTTTTGCACCACAGGTGTTTGACAACAGCAATATGTTTATTAAAGGGTTAAGTGAAAAGAGCAGTCACATTGTTGTTGAGAGGGATCTGAATATAATTATATATAACTGAGTATGTGAACAGTGTCTGTACAAACACACACATCCTCAATAAATTGAATGAAACAGTGAATGTAATATAGCTCCTAGTTGTCTCATGGGTAATATTGTATACAAGCCGGTCACATGCAGTCATCGATCATAACGGGTTTGTGGTAACAGAGAGGCGCTATCAGAGAATATAATTTCATAACACAGCTTGCTTTATTAATCTGGCAATGAAAAATCAGTCCCATTGACTTCTGCTGAGGTCGAGTAACAAATAATTATCACTGTTAAATATTCAGCCCCTCTGTAAATATAACAAAAATGTAAACAGACATTGGCCAGCAAAGATCTGAGAGCTTTGTGTCCTCTGTGGAGAACATGATCTTCCTGTCATACAGCTGATTCTAAAGGGAGGGGGAGTGTTCCTCTGTGTTCCTTTTATAGAGTCTGAAATGATAGTTGTGTCATGTACCGTCTTCATTTAAAATACGCCGCAGGGCTCTGAGCAGCCGAGCAAACATGGGACAGAGAGAGAGGCCACACATCTAAACAGATGCAAGATGCTTTTTTTATTTTTTAGACAGTTCTCAGACCTGGGTAATGTGATCACTGTGATGATTGTTTGTGGAATTTCATGTATAAAGAGGTTTGGATCCTACTTTCATCTGACAAATCGTGACCTTCTAGTTTGATGTGTAGTTGGAGGGATTGTGTGTATGTTTTTGTGTGTGTTTGTGTTGTTTGGATGCTCATGTCTGCTGGGCTTTCCCTAAGAACAATTTTAGGTCATGTGAATGTAAACACTCTGTGAAAGTCTAGCTGAGTCTTGCCCTGTTTTAGTTTTAGTGCTAAGGACATCAGAGCTGTTTTCTGAGCACAGCTTCAGATGAACGTAGCCTTCACGGGACTATGACCCTCTCTTATGGAAATCTTCATTCTCTCAGATGTTTGGTAGCCTTGTTCTGGTGAACTGCTGTCTGGCTCCACATGAAACCTGAGCAGAGTTCACAGCACTGCTGCAGTATTGGAAATCGAAGGTGAGATCTGTCCGGACAGGTCTAATTGTTTAGGGAGCTGAAGATGGCAGAGAGCCTGAGATAATGAAACATGATACGCTGGTCACTGGAGGAACAAACCCAATAACTGTTCCTTTTGCTCTGTTGCAGTGTGTTTGAGGATTGTCTTCATTAGGAGAAAGTTTGCTGTAATGCTAATAGTAAAATAAAAAACTAAACAGTCAGCACATTCAGTCTGAAGTTTGGCTTTGAGAAGCTTGACTTTCTGATCAGCTTTCCTTCTGAAGTAGAAGTAATCAAACACATGTAAAGCAATTTGTGCAGTTTTTGCTACGAAATATTTCTTTACATAAACCAGAATACCCCCCCACAAATGAGAGGCAGTGTGTGTGTGTGTGTGTGTGTGTGTGTCTGTGTGTGTGACTGTGTGTGTGTGTGCATGCGTGTGTGTGTGTGTCTGTGTGTGTGTCTGTGTGTGTGACTGTGTGTGTGTCTGTGTGTGTGACTGTGTGTGTGTGTGTGTGTGCGTGTGTGTGTGTGTGCGTGTGTACGTTGTCCCTTACCTGAATACATGCAGCATGAGATGAGGTTTAAGGTTATTTATCACATTGTAAAGCATTCAACTGTTTTGCTCTGCTAGCGATGTTTGTACCTGTAGAAGGACGTCTACTGCTCCTAAAAACACCCTCTGTGAATGTGGGTCACCAGCTCCCTGTGGAGCAACCCAATGTAGTGCCCTTCACAGGGAGTGACACTTTTAAATCTGAAGCTTCTGTTGGTGTTAATCAGATTGTTTGTGTCAGTTCCTTCAGAAGTTGTACGTGTATGAACAGCTGATAATGAAAACTGAACCTGCCGCAGATGCTCCATTGCTCTTTCTGGAGTGTGTCTGATACTTCTGTCTGTACTTCTGTGTGAATCTCACATGTATTGCACCTCCAAGCTGTTGACATCACTGAGAAAGCGTCTGTCCTTCCAGAGGAGTTTCATCACTGCTTGATCTGCTGAATTAAAGAAATGTGGAAATTTTGACTGAAGAAATCAGAAATAGAGTTTGGTGAGATCATGCAGTGTGCTCATAAATGAAGATAAAGTCCTCATATAAGTAGTGGACCTCTTTCTTTTGTTCTTTTTTTCTTTGATGTTAGTAGCTGTTAACTGCATTGGCTAAAGGTGTGTTTCTGCCTGGCTCTTCTCTCTGTGTTCTCTCTGCAGCTAATTGAATTGATCCTTCAGTAGAACTGGAGTCTTTGAAATAGCTCTGTTCAATGTACTGTTCTACAGTCACGCACATTAGCATTTTAGCCTGAGAGCATCTCATTAGCATACCATGCATCTCTCCTCCACTGCAGGATGCTAATGCTTGGACGTGCTTAGCTAAATGTGTAGCGCTACTGCCGCTGTCACCTATCACGCATGCTATCAGGGGAAACTGTGAGTGATCTGAACTTATCAGCAATCAGCCTTAATGTTGATGTAGTGTTGTTTATGAGCATTAATCATTTAGGACAGGCCCCATGCTAGCAGCACCCGATTAATCTGTGTAACACGAGCACAGAAATTGATGATGATGAATTACAGCCTTTATCAAGTCATTCTCCATTAGCAGAGTCATCAGCGATCAGACGTGCTTCCGCTAAATTCAGTCCTTTGAGGGGCAAATGAGGATCAGTAATAACATTGGTTTCATTGAAGAAGCAGTTCAGAGCCTTCATTTAAGTTTGGTAGATTCAAACAAACCTGCTGTCATGGGTTAAACTGTATTCAACTGTTTAAAAAGTTTAACAGCAAAAAATATCATTACCTATTTCCTATATTTATTATTTTGAGCTATTATTTCAGTGTTTTTAATGAAGAAAACATTGTATTGTTGTTACTGTTTCACAGCTTAAGTTTAAAAGTGTTGTTTTTTCAATGTTACAAAGTGCACTTCATGTACTGCCCTCACGCCTGCTAAAATCACACATGGTGTGGTAGCTAAAAACATCATCAGTTTAGGTCACTGACAATTTACACTAATGTCTGATATGGTGCCCCTGTGATAGTGCTGAGAATGCAACGTGTCTGAATTATAAATGCGCTGTGACACATTTTGAAATGCAACAGAGCATGCGGAGCTTGTGTAGATTGCTAGAAGCATCTGTAATCACACACTTGTGTAGAATGCTTCTGACTGCACAACCTCCCAGCTGTAGAGAAAATGCAGAGAAGTGTTTTACTAAAGGACAAATAAACAATACAGAAAATGAACGATTGAACAGAGAGAAAACAAAAATAAACCCATCCCTCTGACCATCCCTCATGACAGAGCCTGAGGAAACGCTCACTGGGAGAATGAGTGATAAACAGATGCTTCTTATGTGAAGAATAACATTATATCTGTGTATGGAGAACATCTGTCACATGGGCAGGTGGTCAGCACCTCTGTGTTCATGTGAGCACACAGCTGCTGCTCTCATCAACATTACTGATGCGCTGCATAAATGTTTGATAAGCCGTTTACAAATGCCTCTTTTATACCATTTATAAAATACTCCTATATGTCAAATGAAGGTTAGAAGAACATTTAATGTGCTTTTATTGGCATTAGAAACACAGATGAGAACTGACACTTATTTACAGGAAAACGTTTTCATGTTGTGTACAACAACACTAGAAGCCACAGATCTGAAAGGTGGAACTCATGTTTTGCCTCTATATTGCCATCTGTTTGCAACATAAACTTGCAAGATACTTGTGGAGTTATTTTTTTACATGGATGACAAGTTTAAAGTCAAAGCGAGTGCTGTGAGGTTGGTAAAATTGTAAAGCTGCACCATTTACAGTAGCTGGACTGCTCTACAGTAGCTGACTATCTGCACCATTTACAGTACCTGGACTGCTCTACAGTAGCTGACTATCTGCACCATTTACAGTAGCTGGACTGCTCTACAATAGCTGACTATCTGCACCATTTACAGTAGCTGGACTGCTCTACAGTAGCTGACTATCTGCACCATTTACAGTAGCTGGACTGCTCTACAGTAGCTGACTATCTGTACCATTTACATTACCTGGACTGCTCTACAGTAGCTGACTATTTGACTGACTGTTGTTGAATATGTATAAATCACATCCACTGTAACATGACATCATGTCACATGAGGGTTATTTCAGTGTGATCTGCATTATCCTTTAGTACAAGACCAGCTGCATTGACTGATGAAAAGCACAATCTGTGACTAATTTAGTGTCAGTATGAATGTCATATGTTTGTTTTTTTATGAGCTGGCTGTTTTTCTGCATGTCAAGTGCAGCTCTGTGTAAAAAACAGCAGGTGTGTTTCCAGCATTGACTCAAAAATCTTCAGCTGCCAATAGAATCATCTGAAAGTCACTGGTGCAGAAATCTCTCACTGACAGTTTGTTTTCTTTAATTCAGAAATAAACCACATGCCCACCGGCGCATCCCCCTGCCACCTTGACTTTCATTTCTGAGACCTACGTTAATGTAATGAAAATGGCTTCACTGTGCAGGAAAAACTGATTTGAGACAATGCTGGACACCAACTGCTCTTGTAATTCGAACCACTAAAAACACATTGTTTACACACTGTTTACACATTGTGTTAAACAGTGGGCTAGTGTTAGGGGATGGAAAATACTGGTTGTGTCTTATAAAAACAATAACATCAGTGCAACGTCTTCATTATGATAACAGCAGCAATGTGTGTGTACAAAAGCTGTAGAAATTCATTGGGGACAAATCTGTGGCCACATGCCCAATGCATCTCATAGTGTGTGTCTGTGTTCATGAGAGTGAAATCTGTTGTTTCTCTGTTGTTCAGATAGATTTACTGGTTCAGAATAGTATTCAGTATCCTACATACTCCTGCAGTAAATGTCCTCTAAATATGGATCTGTTTCACAGAAACTTTCAGGCATGTGTGTGACAGAGACACATTTCTCCTGTTTCCAGGTGTGATGAATTGAGGCAGGTGAGTTGGATTAGGGGATAATCCAGAATCTGTTATGTTAAAACTCTTCACTTTACAAATAAAAATGACTTAACGTGGAATATCTGTACAGCTGGAACACCCTGAAGATGAGTTTGATATTTGTCCACAGAGATGAAGGGTTAGGCTTACCCCAGAACACAAAGCTTTTGACTGGATCTTCCATCATCAGTGTGTTCAGTGAGATAAAAAACAGATCAAACATTCAAATTAGATTCAAAATTCAATGTAATTTTCAGGATGTAATTTGCTGTATGTAACGTTTAAGAGTTTAATAATTTGGTTCTAAACATAAATTATGTTTTGCCACAATAAATACAATTACTAAATAATAAAAGATTTTAGCATGCTGAACACGCTGCATATTGTGCAGTCTCTGGCCACAATCAGAGTGACAAAGAGGCAGAAATGTTATTTAATATGTCAGGCAGTCAAATGCTGCAACCTGCTGTGTGTTATTTATGAGCCCTGCGGGCTTGGCAGAGGTCAGAGCAATGGCGTCTCTCAGCTGTAATTATGCTCTGATCGCAGGAGCTTGCGTGGTGGATTTATGAGCGTCTCTCACGTGAGGCTGCTCAAGGCCTGGCCGCAAGGATACAGCAACACGTGCAGATGATGGATGTCACAGGCTGGTGTAGGATCATAACTTCACACTTTGATGATTCCCTCAGAGGTCCTTAAAGTTCCTATTTCTTTATCAGTTCAGCCTGTAGCAGTCCAGCACACCGAGGTGTAGAGAAATAATCTGATATATGAAGGAGATGCATGTGCTCCATCAAATGAGTTCAGGCTTCACCACCTTTAACGGTCACCAGAAGCTGGTACAATCATTTTGTGTTAGTTAGTCAGTTAATACATTTCAGCCAATCAAGGCTCAGTGTGTAATTGAATCTTGCTGATGCTGTGACCAGAATGGTATTTTTAGCACAAATCTGGTCTGCTGCAGCCCGTTTGTCAATATGAGCAAATGGAAATAGATTGAGTCTCAGTTAGTCCTTGAGTCCGTGTTTGTGTCACTTAACATCTTGCACCGACAGACTGTGAGTCTGCATGATGTGTTATAAGACATCTTTCACTGGTTATAAGGTTTTATGAGTAAGCACACTCTCCTGACTGCTAATAGCTAGTTAGCACGTATTCTTTGTCTTGTAAAATACTGACCTCTGGAGAAGCAATTGAAAAGGAAATTTGCTTTAATGAGACAGTGAGTCATTTTAGGCTGTAGAATCAGACAGAACAGAGTCATTAAGACCTGTGATTGCAATGGACCTGAAAATCAGCCTCCACAACACAGTGACTTTTTTATGAAGCAGGCTTGAAACCCGTTATGATGGACGTGTTCATCTTTGTTCTTTCAGGACTTTAAAATCATCAGTCTTTCACAACATATGGCAAGAAAGTTTTGCTCAGTCTGAAAACCAAGTAAAGTGAAGTGAATTCAATCAGCTGGTTTAATATCCTGTGACATCCATGTGTCTGAAGGAAAAACAGCTGAGTTGGGGTTAAGGTTAGTTTCTCTCAGCCATAGTCACTCTCATTTCCTTCCCAAAAAAGGGCTGAATGACAAAAGCGTGTTAAAATGGGGCTTAGGTGTTTTTTAGCATACAAATGTAGGTAATGTTTGTTTATTAAACCCAGTGTATATATCCTTGTATCAGATTACATAAAAATAGTCTGGTCTAATGATTTTAAGCAACATCAAACGTTATATGGGCACATATGGGGGCATTTACCCCACCCCTAAACCTGACACTCTCTGAAATATTTCTGCGTTTTCCATTTTTAAAACAGATCATTCTTTATTATTTCTAAGCTTAAAATGTCCCCACAAAGTCATTTGATACTGATAATGTAGTGAATACCAGGACCACACACACATTCAACTCAAGTACTTTATTGGCATGATTGTTTTTGCACACATTACTGCAAAATCATTATACAGAAAAATAAACAATTTTAAGGAATTGATAAGAAATGTTTTAAAATAATTTTTAAAATAACAAACAGTACTGATGTGTGATGTTAAAAGATGCTAAGAAAAAAACTGTTGACTTTGAACAATTTTGGACAACAACCAGAATTTTGCCATAATAATAAATTACTAAATATATGCTGTTATATATGTTATTAATATATGTTATTGTCCATGGAGTGTCTTTGTGCAGGATAAAGACAGTGATTTGTGGCTGTTAGCTATTGTCAGACTGTGATCACTAAGTATTTGGTGAGGATTTGTCTCTGTTTTGCGTTTCTAACAGTGAAGAGAGATTCTACCAGATTGTTATTTCTTTTTAGACTTGATAGCAATCCAGTTTATGTATCGTTCAAAAATATCACAAATAATCCATCTTAATGTCACCGAATTACACCTAAACCATCACAGCAATTAGTCAATCACATTCTGGTGTGTGTGTGTGTGAGAGAAAGATGGAGAGAGAGAGAGAGAGAGTTTCTAAGTTTCTACAGAGATGTGATGAACTGTCCAATTATTGGAGGTTGACAAGTGACTGATTTCTATCAATTACTTGGATATGTAAGCAGAGCTTGAGATAACACAGATTATGTCAAGTATAGTAAAATTACATAATCCAAAACACAAATTTTAAGTTAAATATACCATTCCTGTCAACTGTGCTGACTGGTTTTTGGATTTTTGGTTTTCCATTCTAAATTTGGTGACTTTTGTTTGGAACGATTGGGACCATGTAAAAATGTATTAATTTTAGGTAAATGATGTCTTTGCAGGTGTCTAGATGGAGATGGGTTTGGTTTTGGAACAGAGATAAGATGTGCGTGTGTTTGTGCTTTAAATTTACACTGTGAGAATGATAGTTGTTTGCTTTTGGGATTCATCTGCCTTGGATCTTTGCATAACAATTTTGTACTGTATATAGTCATGCAGTAAACACAATTGCACAGAAAAAAACACATGCAGCACAAAAATAACACTTCATCTTTCTGTGGCAGATGGACATTTGCTCAGTGAGGGATAAAATTGAAAAGATCTCTTAGTTATTAAACAAACACAAGCATCAGTGTGTCAGCAGCTCAGTCTCCTGACAGATGTGAAGAACAATTTCTTAGCTGCAGAATCGGCAGCCAATGCAGCATGTGCAGTAACATTATTTTGTAGATGGGGATTGTTAAACACACATTAAAACATGAGATTCAATTACATGTTCCATTTGAGTCCATTAGCAGAAATGCTAACATACAGTCATAAAGATGACACCCAGTAACAACAGTTTTTACTGCTGTACTCATCACACACACACATGACATCACAGTTTCTGCTACAGTGATGAGCAGAACTTTAGTACAGTGATGGCATTCAATGGTAATTCACTTTTGAGTGTGTGCTTTACTCTTTCTGTTTATTAGATGAATGAAGAACACTAACCCTCAAAAATAAAAGCTTTCCAGTTTTAAAAATGACATAAACTCTTAGTCTCACACCAGCTGTTTACAGGCACAGGAAGAGGATCATAAATGCGAGAACTGCTGATTTATTGTGTTAAATGGATAAAAATATAAAGCGACAAAGACTGTGACATCAACACAGATGTTCTTGATGTGTGGTGATGTGTGTGTGATGACCTCTGATGACCGTGTGTGTGTGTGTGTGTGTGTGTGTGTGAGAGAGAGAGAGAGAGAGAGAGAGAGATGACGTGATGGAAAGTTATGGTGCTGACTGACTGCAGGGTCACATGTTTCTCTGTAAACATTACTGTGTTCATTTTTTATTCTATTCTACTGTGTCAGTATTTTGTATTTTTAGAATTGTCTCACATAATTTCCCTTATATTACAAATATATAATTTATGTATTTTCCATATAAAAATAAATATAGACACAAATTGTATTATAAAACAAATATTTTATAAACAAATGTGGATAGTAGAGCTCAGATTATTTGATTTGGGAGGAATGTGATTAAAATATTACTGAGCAGAAACATCATGTCAATATAGGTTCAGGAAAATCTAAATGTTGAACAAGATCTTGTTTACTATGACTTTTGTTGTTGTTGTTATTGTTATCTGCTCTTAAGACCAGGTGGCCAGGTGGCTTGTGGGATTGACATTGGCACTTGAGAATGACTTGTGTTCCTCTGTCGTAAAAACGCACTGAGGTTGGGCCAATGATAGCTTCAGAGCTAACAGATACTTTATTTTTATAAGAATCTCTAAGTACTTTAAAAATTGCATTTGCCTAAACAATTAGATAAACGTGTTACTTAAGGAAGTGATATATTTAAGTGACTTCATCTCATTAAAGTTACAAAGCAAGAATACAAAAACCCACAAAGGACAGACAAATGAAAAAGAGGAAGAGGACTGAATAGCACTGTGTTACCTCAGCAACATGCAATTAAATCCTCCTGTTGAACCCTTGACAGGAGGCCAGAAACAGACTGAAAGCACCAGAGAGAGAGAGAGGACTGTGTGCTTTAGTCAAGAACAGCAATAACTAATATTTAGCTCTTGTTTGCTAGTAAAAATATCTAAACACCCTTGAAAGAAGATTTTATGGTAAATAAATTGTGTGTGAGATGTAAAAGGACCACAGTTTGTTCTAAATGGAGAGAGGGAGGGAGGGACATCAGTTTTTGAGTAAAGATATTACTTACCTAGTTGCCCTGATACAAATATATACCTCACCACTGAATGACCAACCATAATCATTTAAGAAAAGGTTTCTTAAACAGGTCTGGTGCTCCTGCATGTCTCTAATGCATGCTGCTGGGAACTGTTACCAGTGTTTAGTGCACCTGAAGTAGATATCTGCTCCACTTCAGCTTAGAGCAGAGAAGCTCTGATCCTATTGTTATGCTTTGCTGTGCAGCACTGAGAAACTAACGCTTTAGATGCTGACTGGATATTAGCCGTTATTAGCTGTCAGTTCAAACTCAAGCAGAGAATGCAGAACAAAAGCAGTGACTCCACTTCTGCCCTTAAATTGGTAAATGGTAAAAACCAGAAACCAAGTAGTTTAGCTTTAAGCAGTTAGCTTGTTTTAGATCACAGTGACAGTTAAAATATTCCACCGCAGCACTCTCATCCAATCACATTATTGACATCTCTTCAACCACTCACATTAGCCCACCTAGAGGGCAGGACCTGGTATTTTTGCTTCACTTTGTGTTGGACTTTTGTAGCCACAGAAGCTTGATATAATTGATATGATATTAATGACACAAAGCATGGACGTGAACTGCCGAGCAGTTTGACAGATGTGTGACACTGAACCTATGCAGATGGAGATAAATATTGGATGGCAGATGGCAAACAAACAGCAGTCTTTGAACTGTGGAAATTGCACTACAGATGGGTGTATCCAGTGTAGACAGTCATGGTGAAGACCATGAAGATTTTATTTTTTAATAAAATGCATCAGGCTGCACTGTTTATATTTTGTGTTGGTGGTTGGTAAGCAACATCACAGCATTAATATAAAATGTAACTGATGTGCAGATAGAACAAAGAAAGCCAGGCTGGAGGCAGTACGCTAATGCTAATGTATACAATGAGATACACACATTCTCAGTATAGACTGTTTAGACACACACAGACATTCCATCTCAACACTTTGTTTGATATCTGTCACACACACTGCAGATAAACACTCATTCTGATCACACAGACACATTTCAGTTAAACACTCAATCTGGCATGATTATGACTGTACAATCATATTTGTAGCTGTGTGTGTGCGAGTTTCTTATTTTATAAATATATATTTTTGTGTGTGCATGTGAATTTATGTGAATTTATTATGGTTATTTTAGGTGTTTCTGTTTTTATATAAAATGGTGTGTGTGTGTGTGTGTGTGTGCGTGTGCGCGTGCACGTGTGTGTATGTATGACAAACATTGAAACAAATGTTTCTGTGTGTGTGTGTGCGTGTGTGTGCGTGTGTGTGCGTGTGTGTGGTCAGAACTGTGATCAGTGTTAGAAGTTGGAACTGAATAAACAATGATCAGTTTCTCTGTTTCTGCCATTGGTCTGGAAAACAATGCCAACCAATGTGTTGAAACAACTGCTTGTCTCATCATCAGTATAGAACTAATGTGCAGTAACAAGTGTGTGTCTGTGTGTTGTTGGCTGCTGTAAAGTGACTTATCCAATTGGATTTTGAAGAACTATCCGTGTTCTGCTAAAATGGCATCAAATGACAGTTGTGGTGCCATTAGCATTTAAACTGCAGAGTCAATTACAAAATGCAAAGCCTGATTAAAATCACAGCATTTAACAACAGATAAACACGGTCACCTTAACGCTACAACAGTGCCATTGACCTGTTTTCATGTCTTTATTGAGCATTCATATAAACATTCACTTTTTTCTGTGGCAGCGGTAACCAACAAACATTAGCTGTCATTGTAGCTGATGAACGGTTCCCAAATCAACACACATCCGCATCAAACACCAGTTTTCTTCCCTGAACTGCCATCATTTCAAAGGGAAAAACTCATATTCATGAACCATATGAATAGGTGAACCATATTCATGAAATATTATTTTATTTAGAATATGTTGTTCTGTGGTCTGGGATGTGCCCCGAGTAAACCAGCGAGAAAAATATTGCTGTGTCACTCTGGATAAGGATTGCCACAACTATCAATGCAGTAACTCCTGTCCTGTTTTACCAGAAACTTCACTGAAACTTCATTCATACTGTGCGGATCATGTCAGCATTGACCTGCTTGTGAACACAATCTTCACTGTAGCACAGCCACGACACTCCAGACATTAAAAAGCTCAAATGCTTCATGTAGGTTCAGCAGTTTTACTGAGAGATGGTATCCCCAGAGAACACTGGGTAAAGTTGCTGTGTGTGGGACTATAACTGTAATACTCATAGTCCCTGTTCACTCAGTTAACTGTTCAGTTTAGCCTCATGAGTATTTACCACTACAGCCATTTAGTCCAAAACCAATAAAAAACATGAAGCTAAACTATGAATATGAATAACACTAAATCCACAAAGCTTTACTTGGAGCTGGCTGACATAATTACAGCATAATGTGGTTTTAAGCGGTTTTATGGAAACAATCTTAATGCACGTGTCATGAATCGCTTAAGCCATACGTCATAGTGACGCGGCGACGGCGGTTTCTCACGAGCTGTTACGTCAGACGCCGGTCAGGTGAAGTGCAATACTGTTGTATTTAATGTCCATGATACACGGTATTTAATAACGTCGGGTTTCTCTTGTTCCTTTAAAGGGAAAGAAGAGTCGGTCGCCACCTTTAAGGGGAACGAGTTTTTCTGTTACGATCTGTCGATGACTCCGATCCAGAGCAGCACGGACGAGATCACGCTGTCGTTCCGGACCCTGCAGCGCAACGGGCTGATGCTTCACACCGGCAAATCGGCGGATTACGTGAATCTGTCGCTGAAGAGCGGGGCGGTGTGGCTTGTCATTAATTTGGGCTCCGGTGCCTTTGAAGCTCTCGTGGAGCCGGTTAACGGGAAATTTAACGACAACGCTTGGCACGATGTTAAAGTCACCCGAAACCTACGACAGGTAAGACCGGACGCTGTTGCGTAAACGGCGTTTGTGGTTTTCTACTCATTCTGGTATTAAATGGTTGGGAATCATGTTGGAAACGGGCCGTTTGCGCTTCATGTTTCTGTATCTCTGAATGAAACGTAAACACCAGAGGACGATCAATGTTTGCTAGTCAGTACTGTGACCTGAACTCATGTCCTCACCAGCTGTCTGTAAAATTCAATTTAATGCGGACATTTGTAATGTTTATTTTCCGCTCGGACAGGATAAATATACCTATAGGTTACTTACAAAACAATAATATACAAAGTATTTCTGCATTTTTTTGTAACTATGTAGAAAATGGTAAACAGAAACAAAAACAGCCAATAACGTATAGACGTGTGTGGTGTAAGGCTGTACAGATTTAACATTCAATGCATAAAGATGTTGATGAAAGTGTAGTCTTTACATTAGACAATTTTTCTTGTGGCGGGAGTGTGTGGAACAAACAATATGACGTCATGATCAGTCATAATACAATGCCTCATATTCCCATGTGGTTCCCAACCTTTGCTGAGTGATTCCTTGCAGGTCCGGGAGCAGCAAGGAGCGTTTGCTTTTGTAATTTGATCCAGACAGCCACAGGCCCATGATTGTTTCAGGACTGGATTAGCTGTGCCTTAACTTAATGTTCTGAGAAAGTTGTCTGTCTAAAATTGAGTAAAAGCTAATGAAGTGGACCATCCTAAAGGGAGGATGGGTGCTGCTGTTGTTCCCAGGCTGAAATCAAGGATTTAATGATCAGACTTGTACTCACTGGCCTTCAGTCCAGAGCGATCAGTCTAGAGCCATTGAAAGAAATACCCACAGAATTGGGCACACCATAAGTTGACCTGCAATGCAATTAACATTTCAGTTAATAATTTTACAGTCAAATGCTTTGGTACACTGCATTTGGTACACAATACATTTATCATAACCACACAATTATGATCTCTTTAGCAACACACCTAATGTTGATCCACACCCAATCTTGATGTTGCATGTGTTTGACAGTTTAAAGCATAAGAAGATGTGAAAGAGGACTCCTGTACTCTGTGTGTACAGTACTGTGTGTGTGCATCAGCTGAGAGTTGTACACACAACCCAACTTCTTGTCTGTTTACATTTAAGTGTAAGTTAAACTATCATGCGTTATATGGATCATATGGATATGGATTTTTCCTAACGATTCCATTTTATTGTTCAGATTTTGACTCAAATGTTCAGTGTAGAGCGTAATTCAGTCCAGAGTGTTTAGTTGAGTGTTTGTTTGTCGGAGACTTCTAAATGGATGTCCCTGGGTGATGATTTTTTTAGTAAGTTTTTCTATTTAACATTTTTTCATTTTCATAAATTTTAATATGCCCCCATTTTCAGAGTCATCAGATGGCTGGCAAACACTGCATGTGTGACTTTAATATCAATGAGCGTTTAATACACTCAGGATTGTACCCTTAATAACCGTGTTCTGGTGGGTTTTGATGTCACTGTAAGTTATTTTCTTGGTAATTAGGCCATTTTCATACAGTTCACCCATTCAGGCTGATTTGCAGCCGTCATGACAATACGAGAGGTCATCATTATTGCACTGATACAATAATTAACATGTAATCTGGTAATTGGCCAATCACAGAGAGAAGGAGGGCATTGTTTTCCAGTGGTAGCCTATCACAATCTCACAAGGCTTTAAGAGTCCACTATAAGAACACAGTGAATAAACTGTTCAGAGGAGCTCAGAATTTATCTGCCCATGTTGCTGTTGTACAGTGGTACCTCAGAAAAATAGCTGATGCACAGATATTAAAATTTCATTAAAATTTTTATATCCAGATTTATTTTTCTGATTATTTTTTGTGCTCCTGGAAGAATTATTGGCCAATCATCCTGAACTGTAAGATATATCGAACCGTTGCAGTATGCATATCACAGTGGTTTGCAATAAGAAAAATTGTAATACTTTAGAAAGTGATGTATAGTCAAAACTTAAGGCTGATGCAAAGGGAATGGCATGCTAATGTTAATTGAAATAATTGAGTTGAATTCAGTTGTATTTATATGCCACTCTTTAAAATGTTACATTGTTCAAAGCAACTTTACACATCATATCAAGAAAATTTGCACATAATTCTGAATGCTGAGAAACACAGAAAATATGTGTTTCTTTCCCCAGAAAGAATGTGAAACATGTATGTTAATAACATCCTTTTTTAAATTATATTTTAATTGAAATTGGTATCATTATGGTTCATTATAACACATTATTGTATGGAATATATTAGTATTGTGTCATTTTCCATACAATTACTAGCACTTAAGAATTGTGTTAAACTGACAGCCCTTGAAATAATACGATATATAACAGCACAAAAAGATCATAAAACGCTTACATAAGCACCCATGAGCCATATTCAATACAACAGAATGTGTTCAAGATCATTTATTAAAAGAGTTCTATTATTACTAGAAACTGACAAAGCAAAGACAATCCAAGTGAGATCCAGGCAAGACGCTTAGTCAGCAAGCTATTCTACCACATTCAAACACAAATGCAAATAAAAGCCTTCAAAAAACCCAAGGCCATAGAGGGGTTTGCCCGCACATATCTTTAATGAAAGGATTTATGCAGAAATTTGCTTTTGAAAAGCATTTATGCTGTTTTTAGCACACACACAGACTGAATGGAGAAAAAAAAGAGTGCCTCAGTACTGCTCCATTAATTGGCAGCTGCAAATAGAGGCCCAGAGATGCGATCAGTTCCACTTGTGATGGCTTTGCTCATTCTCTCACTGTTGTGGTAATTGTAATTGGAACAAATGACTTGTCAGCTGCAACAATAGCAATTGTAATTGGCTGAGGTTGCAGGAGGGCGTGTCAGCTGTAATAATAGCAATTGCTATTGGCTGCTTGTGTGAATCCAGACAGGAAACAAATGGGAATCTTTTGTCCAGGAGTGAATTCATTTACAACCTTTATTCTCAACTAATCCTCTTTGTTCTCAGCTGTGTTACCTCAGTGAATACTGTTACAGCTGTCCTTTCAAAGCTGCAATGTCATTGATACAGACAACAGAGTCTGTCCATGTTCAACTGGGACAGAGGAAAGTATTTAAAGGTAGAAAATGACTTGTCCTGAGATTGCAGGTTCCATTCATTTGTTAATACATACATCTGTTTAGATGATTGAGCCCTGAGCCCGGTTTCTAAACACCCGACTCGGGCAAAATTCTCAGCTGTAGTAAATTCTTGACTTCATCTTCCTGCGTGTTCATAAACGATACACACACAATGAAAACATCACTGTGTTTCCCCAACAGAATGTGGCTGAAGTGGTTTTGGAGATGTGTCTGGTGCTGTCCCACAAGATCAGCTCTAATAGCAGGTGGAAACAGATCTGTGTGTGTTAGATGTGGCTTTATTGATCTGACTCACTCTGATCTTTTACAGCTAACATATTTGTGTTTAAACATTTGTATTTAATATTGAGGTTGTATTTAATTATGGTTCCTATGCCCTAAACCACATGATGTGGAAAGCATTTTTGTAGAATTAACTATATAAACAAACAGTAAAATAAAACAATATTTACATTATATAAATACCGTTTTCAATCTCATTTGCTCTGCAGTACAGATAAATACAGTATGTAAACGCACAACTAATAGAGAGGCACAATTCTGTGTATTGTTTGTTTGAGCAAAATACATGAAGAGGAATAAAGAACAGATACAGCTATACAACCCAATATCTCCACCATGTGGTAACTGATAGATTTACACACGTCTGTAAGTGTGTGGTTTACTTAACATTATATTGTAAATTAATTTTGTTCAGTTTATTCATAAATTCTCAGTTTAACTTTAGTTTGCTTGTCAGTTCATATTATGGGTATTTTCTTAGCATTATTAGTATATTTGGGAATGTGTTCAATTACACTGATCACTCAGTGATTATCATCAAATTGTTTGGTAGTTTGTTTTAATTGATATCCTTTACTTCTAAGTCGTATTCCTTTATGTTTTCCTTTATGTTCCCTTAGTGTTTTAGTTCATTTCTAGAGACAATTTTGTAGCCCAATCTGGGACACAAAGACTAAATGGACTTGATTTCTTAATGCTGCAGTTCATTTGAGCGTAAAGGGTCTTGTCCTCTCAGTAGATCAATTCAAACACTGGAAGAGATTCTCTGGGGTAAGACAGAACATGGCTGAAATGATCAGCCTTACTGGGGTATAGTTTAAGAAAATGTCCTACTGAAAACTTTAAAGCTATTTTGTTTCCTCCGTCATTTGTGGCGTCCTGCTGTTGACAGTGGAATGAATTAGGAGAGACTCTCTTAGTGCCCTCTACATTTAATTTCTCCACCATCCACGGACACAAGTCATTGGGAATGTGTGATTTCCACAGCAGTGGATCTAGGAGACCCAGCAGAGTGTTTATTAGGGTTCTTGTCGAACTTTTCATTTTAAAAACAAACAGCATTGTGCTGCATTGATGGTGGCCATAGCTGCAGAGATGAACAATTACAGTCGGGTGGTAAGACAGAGATGTTGCCTGATTGCTTATCTGGTTTGAAATATAAGGCGACACCTACTGTAAGTTGGTCTGAATCCAGTGCAATGATTAACTAATGAAATTTGAGGCAGTTCAGTTCAGTTCTGTTCTGCTGGGGGTTACAAGTTTTGCCACTTGTTTATCATCAACCAGCTGAAAATCAAGTCTGATCATTTAGAAAAGAAACACAAGATCTGAGATCTTTAACAACTGAAATGTAACATCATTTAAATCACTATAAGCAAATGGCAACATTAAACAAGAAGCCAGCTGAGGCAGTACAGGGTCAGTGCTGTCTGGATCAAGGAATGGATGCTTATGTCTTACTCACAACGCTCTTGTTTTTCAGGTTAAAATGTCCCTGAATGTATCTGTTATTCAAATTTCTGATATATTGTTTTTTGAAAGATATGCTGTATGAAGAATAATTAAGAATAATTTCTCATTGTTTATTTCTTGTCTACTTCTATAGTGGACAACCAGAGAAGAATGATTCCTTGCTTTACTTCAAAAAAAAGTTTGGCCCAATTTGCCGTTAGAGCCCTTCCTAAACACAGACCACAGCCACTCACAGGACTAGCCAATCAGAGTGAATACTAATATTGGTTTTCCTTTAGTCTTTCCCATTCCAAACAGCCCCTCCTCGATCTTCCCATGTGTCCCTTCTTTATGTGAAGAATGGTTTTGCTAACTCTTGTGTCCTCTTACTAACCGAACAGCTTCAAACTCTTCTAGTTTAATTTTGGATTTTGTGTTTTGTTTCAACTTGTTTGTGTTCCTTTGAAACAACTAACATTCACGGAATGTCGTCATCTGTTGTTTTTCCAGTTAACTTGCGTATTGACGTACTAACAATAATAACAAAACAGTTGTCATGTTTTTGTTTTGGTTGACAAATCCTTCAATGAAGAGACTTTATTAAAAATTTAAATTTATTTGGATCTCGATCATTTTTGGCCAAAAAAACAGAAACAAAAATAAGGCCGCTAAGAGACTCTGTCAGACAGACTGACAGGAGGTTCAAATTACCTTTATTGAGTTCACGATTTGTCATTATACTATATATTTTCTTTCCTTTTCCTTGTTTTCTCTTAAAGCACTCAGGCATTGGACACGCTATGGTAAACAAACTGCATTATATGGTAGATATCATTCTAATTGTCTTCTACTTTGGTTTGCCCTGGATTTCCGTTCCCTGTTTATATTCTGTTTGCTTATATTGACTACACAAATTTCCCATTGGTATCAAGGTAGCAATGAAAAGTACAGATCTTCACTTCTTTTGTTTTACTGTCTCATATCATCATTTTTACTTTATTTTAATCATCTATTGTCCCACTGCATTATAGATATTGGGTTACATTCAAAAGAAACCTTGATAACATGTTGATCTAATCTTAGACCACACTGCAAAGAATTTTCACCAATTAGTCTTTTAACCTTTTAACTGTTTTGATTCATTTTTAGACATGACCAGTCCAGTGACAGAGAGTAAAACTAAACCATATGATTCCTATAGTTCTTGTACGTGCTGATCATAAGTTGTGCTTTTCAGGATGCTGAGAGTAAAATTGGCTTTAGCCAAGTGATATTTAAATCACTGCTCAGATATTGAGTTGCAGAGTTACTTCTCTGTGCAGCTATTAAAGTTTTACAGTTTTACTTTAAAACTCAAGATCTATTTGCTCTATAATGGCAGCCATTTTGGTGTTAGGCTCCTGCCAGGACCTACTTCCATCCATATGGATTTATTGCCCCTGGTTCAGAGTGGACCGCCCTGCTCGTAAAGAACAGCTCAAAATGAGGGCCAGAGGCTCATTACAACAACCGCCATGATTTATTCATCCGACGAAAAATGCTGTTAAAGCAAACCGTTAAACAGAACTTGTTCTGTCTTTTACTACAGTCAGACTACTGAGCTGACATTTTTATTCTCCATTGGTTGTTGGTTTGTTTAATTTAACCCACAGTTCTTTAAGTATCCAGTGCTGGTTCAGATTAATCAATAATTTAATAATTCAATAATTTCAATAATTTAATTGGATATTTAGTTTGATCTCACTTACTGCCCTGTGTTTTGTTCGTTTTCTAATACTTTTATATTTTCTAAATGTTATATGTATTCAAAATTTGTATTCTCTACTTTTATTGTTATTTTTATTTTTTATGCAAGTCTTATGCGACTGTATGTAGAGCACTTTAAATTACCAATACATTTTTCTTGCCAACTTGATTCGAAAAAGTATTAAACATTAAACAGTTAATTTTTACTGAAGCACAGCAGCCTATTTCATTTTCAAGAGGCATTTAATAGGTGTGAAAAGTTTTAGCTGTTTTGTCACTATACATTTATTCTATAAATAATCTTAAAAAGAATGAACTGAACACTAAAACAAATAATTATCACACCAATTGTTGCACAGATTATATAATCTGTGTAAAACAGAAACGTTTTACTTGTTCTTAACTTTAGCCAATGACAAAACCAGAATCTTTTACTATTTGTCACTGAACTCCTCACACAGGCTGTAGGGAAAGTTCTAGACTGTAGAAACCATGTTGGTCAACTCTGTCCCCTGATCTTTAACAAGAATCTGCCCATGAGCCCCATTAGCACTCGACAGAAAACATTACATGTGATGTGTGTATGTATATGCTGCTTTTCATATACATATATGCTCTGATCCTACAGAAATGATTACAGCTAGATCCCATTAATCGATAGGACTTTTTGATAGGACTTTTCCTTTTTGTTTTTTTCATCATTCTTAACCCTAGCAAATAAAATAAGAAGCTAAAGGCCTGTCCAACCGATCCTGTCATGCCTTCCTGCTCTCCATCTTCAGCAACAATAACCACTAGCTAGTCACCAGTCAGAGTCCGAGAGTTTGGATGTAATCAGCTATGGCAGGAGTTTTGCACCTTAGAATAGCAATGTTTCAGTTTGGCCTAGTGGACTTGATAATTGGCAGATGGTCAGTTCACATCATTTACACTCTCTGTACTTGATTTCATATATATATATATATATATAATAATAAGAAGAATGATTCTGTATTCTGTCAAGTCTTTATTGCCCAGTCACATCAGTCAAAACTCTCCTGTCAGTTTCTTTCTGGACATCGTTACATACTGTGTGCATGAATTCATCTGCTTGCATTTCAGCTGCAGTTTAAGAGGGAGTCTGCGATGCTGAAGCCGATGTTTTCTCGGCTTGCATGCAAATCTTGGATTTAAAGTCTTTGTGGTCATGATCTTTGTTGTGTGTCGCCTTTAATTTAACCCCGTAATCAACTAATTGTGGCCCTTTCTCCTTCATTCTCATTGGTGGTGTGATGTGATTTCTCAGAATCTGACTTCCCTCTTCCATTATTCAAGAGGCTATTGATGGCTTTTGTTTGCTCGGAGGCCTTCATTCATTTTGTCTGCAGGACGCTCTCATTCCACGGCATCTTCATTTGGTCATTGAACTGCATGGCTTTTTCCCCATGTTGTGAGAACTGTGGATGATTTCTTTTTTCCTCTTAACCTTAAAACCCTTTTCACCAAATGTGACAATTCGGCCCAGTCTGACTAATCAAATCGTAAAGGATTTGCTATTACCCTAAATTACTAAACCCAAATCTTGTTACTAATGTGATTGTTTAATGAAACCTTTGTTGTAACTGTACTAACAACCATTTTTGTGTCTGACCTGCTCTTATTTACTAAAGTACTAACCTCCAACCCACATATGATCCCCACATAACCAACTGATCCTCAAGTTCCTTCAGTTTCACTAACTCCTCCCAGGATTCCTTTGGCTAGTTCAGTCCTGACCGCTCTTGAATAGTTTCTGTTCAAACGTCCGAGGAACGTTTTCCAGCTGCCAGCCACTTGTTTGAGGACTCACTCTGAGACAAGACACTCCCAGCATTTTGTAACTCCCTGAGTTATTTTTGAGTCCATTTTGATTATTTATGTCAAATGTCAATTGCAACATTTCTTGTTTTAATAGGTAAATATAAGAGCTTATAAATCCTTATCTCCAGAGGTACAAAGGCAGAAAACTCAGTGTTCCATCAGGTGAGATCTGAAGAGCAGGTAAGAACCATTGGTGACATACAAACCATAATATTGTGCTCATAAGTGTCTTTCTGCAAACTCAGTGTTAGGCAGTTAAATGTGTGTGTGTGTGTGTGTGTGTGTGTGTGTGTGTGTGTGTGTGTGTGTGTGTGTGTGTGTAAGAGGGAAAAATACCAGGGCTCAGTTCTGTGTCTGATGGCATTCTAATGATGTACTATAGATGACAGGAAGGTTTAAAACTCGAACCTTCTTCCAAATGTTTTTAACAGCTTGGGAAGCAGAAACAAACACTCGTTGCTCCGAAACACTTTATGATCAGAAGAGATGGACCACAGTGTCACCAAACCTTGTAATTCTCTTCCACTGGTGTTTCTCTGTAGCTCATTTAGATTACTGTAAACATCTGTCAGGTGGAATGGAACGCTCTGTTGACATATTCTCTGAAATAAGTCAAAGTAACTTTTATCTGTCAAGGTCTGTTTGACAGTATATAAACCCTCTGCCAGCTCTCTTAATGTATACAGAGCAGATGTAGCCAGAGTCTGCCGTCGGCTGCAGCAGTATGAAAGGATTATTTCATGGCTGACAGGTAATCAATTCTCCCATATTTATTAGAACAGCCCTTGACAACAAGATAGAGTGAAGCCGCAGGGGAATATTCACGGTCAAAGGGTTTTGGGCTTACATGACTAACCAGTGTTTCCTGACAGTGGCTGCGCTGTGTGGGAACTAAGTGAAAATAAATGAAATTAAAATGACTGCATTCACCATTTCACAGATTCACACATTACAAATCAAGTGTTTTTGCTTTAATGTTTTGTTTAAATGTAGGAGATTTTCAGATTTGTTTGTCACTTTAGGTGAGTTGTGGGTTAGGATTTGGGTTAAATACTTTTAAGTATTTATTTAGGGTCAAATAAATACTTATTTATAGGGTGTTAAATACTTACTAAATACTTATTAAATACTTATTTATACTTATTTATATTTATAGGGTGAAATATTGTTATCTCTTAGAAAGTTTCCTCTTCAATGCAGTTAGCTGTTTTTTGGTTTACAAATAGTAAATGTAACAACTTGCTCAGAAGGGTAGTTTACATGTGGTTTGTAGTGACAGATTTGGATTTCTACAGCCTCATTTAAGGCAAGTGTGTATGTAAGAGTGTACAGGTGAAACAGATTTACTGAAGTAAATATTCTTTAGTGTAAAGTTTAGTGTTAGTTTACCGTGCGTGCATGTATGTGCGTGCGTGCGTGTGTGTGCATGTATGTGCGTGCG
>JBAJNP010004311.1:0-34201 GCA_036877545.1 Yasuhikotakia modesta | reverse complement strand
TGTGTGTGAACGCACCTGGCAAGCATAAAGTGGTCAGGGTGTAAGGCATTAAAAATTAGAGTGTTCTAGTAAAACAAACACCCCAAAATACCACAATGACCAAAGGGCACATAGACTGGCACACTAAAACCATGTGGAAAAACCCTCCTTGCCAGGCTCCATACCAACTCATTGAACTCATCACAACCACAGGGGAGGAAACCAGAGCTGCTATTTAAACACTAACTGCCTAAACTCAATAACCCCCATCCTGCACGCTGACTGAAAGCTTTCTGATGCTCCTGCAGGGGAATTCAGGGAGGATCTTACTTGTTCTGTTTTTATGTCTGCCCTTTTACACAAACAAAAATGAGTCTGCTTGTCTAAGTATATTAACCTTGTGGATCTTTGGTTAATTGTTCTGCCGTGACTCAGAAAGGTATACAATGAACAGAGCTTTTCAAAGAAGCCATTGTCACCGCCGTGTTATTAGGGTCAGGCTATTAGTCATGTCTCCTCGCCCCACAACTCAGATCACACCAGCTTGAGGGCAAACAAACAGGAGCTGTTGGGAAATTATGGGTGCATGTTTTTATGGCCAAGCATGAGGAAATTAAGAGAGAGAGAGAGAGAAAGTCTACAGGAAAGAAGGCTCACAGGCAAACTTTACCATAAAAAATAAATCCAAAGCATACCTTAATTATTCAATATTAATTATTCAATATAAAAATAATCAATATTCATTTATCAATCCTATTGATCTGAATGTGTCTGAATAATTTAGCAATTAGCAGCTTATTGAAAAGCAAGTTCATCAGTGCATCAGTGAAAAGTACTTTTTAGAAAGCTCCAGTCCCCATGAGTTAGAATGACATGAGTAAATGATGAGAGATTTCTTTTAGTTTGTGTGACCTGTTCCTTTAAACCTCAGACAAAACAGCAGATGATTATTTGCCCTCCGCTGATCCCGGCAAATATATTTGGAACAAAAACAAAAAATAAGTTGTGTAACAGCACCCACCACAGAAAAGAGGCCTGACATTCAAGCTCGACTGAACACAAGAAACACTCTGCAAGGGGCCGCATTCATGTTTCACAACAAACTGCTTGGCCTCTATACAAACTTATATAAGACACTGTGCCAACTGGAGACAGTTACTTAACATTTGGAGAGAGGGAAGCGAGACGAAAGAGAGAGAAACAGAATTTGAAGCCTTACAGTGAGAGAATCAGCGGTGTATATATATGCATAGGTCAGCTATTGTCAAAAACTACGTTTCTGCAGGTTTGCTATTTGCCTGCATTCAAAGTGACACAAATGGTCAAAGCAAGTTAACACACAACTACCCATAAGGCTTTAAAACATAAAAGATCAATAAGTGCTCACGACATCAGAAAACTAGTTGCCCCCTATATATAGACATGTATTATCATAGCCAAGAGCACTGATACAAAAAGCAACACTGCATTGCTTTAAATGTATAAACCTCACAGGCAATACATATGGCTTAGACTGCTCACTCCTGCATTCCATACCAACACTGAACATCAAAGCTAACTACTGTACACCAGAGCCCTATAGGCTAAATATATATTCTGTGTTCTAGAACAAAACTCACTGCGCTTTCAATACTTCCAGACTTCAGCACTCTCTTCACCTGCAGGTACATGAATACTGGCAGACCGCCAAAGCCCTGGCTTCCGTTGAGTATGATGTGTGAACTGAGCACCTCATGCTGTCCGACTTCTGCTTCCTCTCATCGGTTTGAACTTGAAAAGCAGCACATTTTAACCTGAAAAAGATTAATTTCCTGTTTACTTATTTAATTACTTTTAACTGTTGTCCCCTAGGGTTAGTCAGAAGGGACAGAGAATACTTTGTCTAATACAGTATCTCTTAAACATGACAGGTTAATTTTAGATACTGATATTAGATTGTTCCTAGAAAGGTCACAGTGTGGGTGGTTGTTAGGGTGTTGCTATGCAATTGCTAAGATGTTCCGAGTTGCTAGTAGCATCACTGCTATGTGTTTTTGGGCTTGCTTGTCTGTCAAAAATGGCCACCCCTATTATCTGTCGGGTCAATAATCATAAATTTGATTGTCCATAAAAGTAACAGAACATTAAAAACCTGGTGTAATTTACATAGGCAGCACAAATAGTGCAGAACGAGTTACGTGGTAAAGTTTAATGTTTAGGGTCCAAGGTTTGCTCAAATCCTTACCCCTGGGTTTGAGCAATTTCAACAGTGATGCTTGTCTTAGAAAACAAAACCGAAAATAATGAAAAACAAAGAAAACCTACAATGTTGGACCCTGGCTTTGTGATACAAAACAAGTGATTGTCCTGTTGTGCGAGTGAAAGACATATTGATTTCTGGTCACACAAATCTTTGCGGATTTTTCAATCCCACAGACATCTCACCACTTCAGTTCAATTACTGTATCGCAATAGGGGCAGCGATTTCAATGTACGGGGCAAATGGGGTGGAAAAACATTGTGAAGAGCTCTATTTTAAGATGACAGATAAAGAAAACAAAGAACAGGCGCTGTAAGGCTCCTACGTCGTTTCTGTCACATTGGAGTTACGATGCTCTCAGAGGTGTCGTTACAAACTGTGTTACTGAGGTGCCACTTCTCATCAACAGAAGCCCCTCGGGTATGACCCTCACATCTCGTCCATTCTAGATCCCCCTTGTGGATCTGACACGTTCCGCATCCACAAGCTTCCACCCTGAAGGAAAGGAACCGTCTCTGCTGAACAGCACAAAGAGATTCTCATTCCGGACCCGAGCCCAACCTGAGCATTTATTAGAGGCGTCAGAGCAATCAGAGGACCTGCGATTGCAGTGAATGAATGAAAACCTCATTTCCAGAGGCTGAGGTTAAAAGACTCAGGGGGCCCCTGTTGTGGATGCCATGGCCTCGGAAAGAAGCTATCGGCATATGGATTCTGAGGTGAATTTCACACACCACTAGGAGCAGTGTCATTATGATTCTGCTCGCTCGCCCCCTCTCACTCTGTCTTTTTCTCCTTCTCCATTTCTCTCTCTCTCTCTTTCTCTAAAGATTTTGGATCTTCAGCCAAGCAGAAAAGCCTCAACCAAAAGCTTAATTACAAATCTACCCTGAGGAGGAAAGGAAAACATACTCTTTTGCCGTCACACTCACACACAAACTCACTCACTCACACACAAACAGTTCGTAACAGTTGTACACTAGGGTCTAAAAGTCTGACACTGGTGAAAATGCTTCCTTTTTGTTCAATTACAGGTTCTAAAATCAGCTGCAAACTGGCTAAAGCTCTATAAAAATCAATTTGATCTAAAAATGTTTCAAAAAGCATCTGACCTTCTTTATATGGGACTTAATATGGCCAATGTCATCTGCTTAATAAATTACTTAAAATGAAACAAAATATTAGATATTTCATATTAAAATGTAACATTAAAACTTTTTAATTTCCATGTTTAATTTTGATTAAAAATACCTAATTGTCAAAACGTGTGTGTGTGTGATATCTACCTAGCTATTTATTTACCTACCTACCTATCTATATATCTATCTATCTATATACACCTTTCATTTTTTAAAATATAAGGATGTTTTCTTATAACGTCCCAACAAAGTCACCTAAATGACTAAATAAACTAAATAAGCTTATTCCCCAAGCCCAGCCCTCCAGCCTCTGACTTCAACTGATCCAGTGACAGCTAAACTAAACCTTCACATTAACCTACAGCCAAACCCGGACCAGTGAACATTGCAAAACCAAGAACCTCCCCCACCAATGTAATGAACGCATCTGCTTCTATTCTGAGTGAGATTGATCGCACAGATGATCGCAACACTCATCGTAGCCTGGCCTAATTTTTCATCCTTATGAAAAGTATGACAGAAAATCTACGCATGCAAAAAGCAACTTGATTGGTAACAGCTTGCGCATCCCATCCTGACAGCATGCAAATGTATTCTCTGGGTCATAATGATACTTTCTTAATGAAATTAATTGCAATCAGAGGCTGCTTTCTCCCTGCACAAGGACGACGGCAATTAGGGTCACCTAGCACAGCAACCCCGGTTAAGCGGCTCCCATGCAAATGAGATGCAAACTAAAAACTAGTCGATTCACCATCTTGACATCACTAACAGGCTTTGGGGGGCAATTCTATGCAAATGGCATGCAAATGGCCAGATCAGGGACCACTTGAAAAAGATACTGCACACGATCTAGTATCTGCGGTTCACAGGTGGGGCAGTAAGGTGTTTACAGACACTACACAGAAAGTTTAAACTTCTGGTACTATTGGTGGAACTGAATCATGACTCGGTCTGTCTGCACAGCTAGTCGCTTCATGCAAGAACATGCTACCGATCACAAACACTACATGTATTACATTACTTTGCATTAAAACCATACAATTTTTTGCCATTAAAAGCATCAAACTGGCCACTCTCCAGACCAGCGCTGCATAACTGCAGCATGCCAATTCAAACAGACAGTCACCAGCTGGTGTCTATGAAGGGGGCACACATTACCTCATCTCAGCCAGACAGTGTCATTAATAACGCTGTTTTATTCATATTGTTACTATTAACATCTTGTTTGTTTTCACTGCTTTTGTTGTATACACATTGATGTTCTAGCAATGTATCATGCAAGTTATAAATCCAACTCAAAAATATACAAAAACAATTGAGAGGAAGAGACAAACATCAGGGGTTCGTGTAAATGCCCTTCTACAAAAATAATGTTTTATAAAAAAGGTTTTATTTTAAACATATTGTTTTAAAAATATTAAATAAGACTTAAAATGCAAATCAGTTGAACCATGTGTATATATTATAGGCCTGTTATTCCTCTGCATCTCAAGCAAACATCAGTCTTATCCTCAAACTCTGTACCACATGCAGAGTCTGCGAAACTCCCATGTGCTCTACATAGTTAAATCGAGTAAAAATACAATACACTCATGCAACAGCATAATGTTGTCAGACATGTCTCAGAATGATAAATACGCTTATGTACACACACAGATATGGGCATAACAAGCGACAACTACGCTGTTAACCTGTTTACACGATTAACTCACCAAGACTGAGATATGAGTGTCATCCCAAGGTTTTACGTCCCATTACTTCTGTAAGATGTTGTGTTTAATAAACAACTTCGTGTCCGTTACTTCCAGCGTAACGGGCAGCGCCATCTTTGTGATTTCGGTTAGTCACTGTCACTATGGTTACAGGTGTTAAATAAGGCCAGCGCCACCGTTTTAAACTCACGTCACTTTTTCATACGGACCCGAATTGTCCGCTTTTCGATCTGTAGGTTCACGGGAGTCGCTAAAATGATAAGATAAATATCGTAAAACGTTAATGTATCAAGAAATGCATTCCTTGTGACTTAATGTTCTTGCTTAAGAACACGAATAAATCATTTTCGCGGAAATTTGTTACGTCATAGGTGAAGGAGCGTGCGTGTCACGTGTCAATGCAAACTGCGGAAGTAGTATATCGGGAACACGCAGTTTTAAGCTACAAATATGAACGCAACAATAAATTCCTTGTTTGGAACTACTGTATGTTTTATAGTGCAGTGTCAATTAATACTGTAATTTTACGTCCAAACAATACCATTGAAATGGTAGCCATATTGACATTTCTCCTAGTTTACTGTAGCTATGAGAATAGTTCTCATAGAGAGCTATAAGATGCTATAAAAGAGAAATAAAATGCTTATATTTTATGAGGCATAAACTGACACAATAAAAGGATGTTTTGGGTAACAGCTAAAACCTCTTTTACTAGGGCTTCTGAAAAACCCAAGCTTAGCTATTATCAGTAAGAAGTGATTCTTTTCTTAGAAATCCCCACAATAAATATTGCTTATTTCTAGGTAAACAAACAGAAACGCAATACTTAACCCCATTTAAAAGTACATGGCATTGGAATATAAAATATTCCAATGATAAAATAAACTACATTATGTATCATGATTGTGTGCTATGAACTTGGCAATGTTCATCTGTGAACAATCAATAACCGCGCAAAAAAAATACACAAACAGCAAATTCACTCCTAACAAATTCCTTCTTTATTCCCATAGAAACAAAACCTTCTGGATTAATCAGATAATAATGCTCATATCCACAACCTGAATGGGTGCATTGTGAGTATGTGGTTATGTAATTGTTAAGAGAGATATAAGTAATATTATGTAAGTTAAACAGATAAAGAGCAGCAGTCTGGGAAAGCCTTGTGATATAAATGATCAAACTATATAAAATATACAATAAGGTTTATGTAGTATTAATGAAAAAGATTAAAGACAGTTACTTTGAATAAATTAGGGACTGTCTTAACATGTTCAGTATGAGTCAATATACTTGGTGACCAGTAGTCTCAAAGGGCAGCTGTTTGGCTGCTTGCATCTGGGTTTAAACATCGCACATCTGTGTATTTTACATGAAATGCAAAACAAAAATGCTTGTGCATACTCAAAAAAAAAAAAATTATTGTACAGGCCTAGAATAAACAGAAATCAGAAAAATAGCACTGTATTAAACATAGTCACTGTTGCACTTACTATAATAACAGTCACTCAGTTGCCTAGCACTGTATGAATCACATATATACAGTTAGCACATGGTAGATTTGATTTTATCACTGCCTTTCCTAGTATGCAGTCACCAGCACCAGGACAACCACCTGTATGACGGGCTGATTTTAAAACAGATGTGTTTTATAAAGCCACAGTGATGCATTTGTTATAGTCCTGCTCCGCAATGTTTGCATTGCATTGCAATCTTCTGTTTTTGGTTTGCACTGTAACACAGACCTCCGACCGCAGCTACAGACACAGACAGGCAGAAAAGATCCAGTTTAGTAATCAGACTCACTGAAACAGACAGCAGAGAGAATGGAGAGCAGCCTGCTTCTGATTGGCCACATAAGATGCGGCGAGTCGCAGCGTAGCCTTACCCCTCAACCAATCAGGGTACATCAAAACACGGCGTGTGCTTTTATGAATGAGCAGAAGCGTACGCTGCATATGAGCGCACATGTAAAGCGTCTCTATACGGTGTGTATGTTTGGGAAGGGTTTTTTTTTAATGGTTCACTGTCTGTGGTAATCTCACATTATTTGAAGTTCTTCAGACAGAGTGCACATATGAAATAATGTATTTTTAATTTTGATTAAAAAAGCAATAAGTTTAAAGGAAATATAACAGACTAACAGTTCAGCAGGGTAGTGAATTACAAGCAGATGGGATACATTTGATTTCATACAAGTGAAATGGTGCTTTGAAATACTGGCTGAAATTTCCCAATGGTGCTTGTGTGGACAACAGCAGCAGCTGAATTGAGCATTAATGAAGGGCTCACAAATATCGGTTTTCACATAACCAATGAGAACAGCTGCAGCCATTTGTTTTAACTGCTGGTTGCATACTATAATCTGAGTAACTGATAGAAATCTGTGACTTTCCATGAACCTGGTGTCTGGCAAGCAAAAGTGGGGAATTGGGTTAAGCGTCTGGGCCCTGTTTGGCGTCTCAACAGTGCCCCCTATGGGCAGACAAAGAAAAGACTACTAAAAACAAATTACATCATAGATTGCCTGCCCCATTCACTGTTGCTTTCTATCAGACAAAGAGCAGACAGCCACAGAGCGAAGGCACAAGCGTGAAGCGATATAAGCAGCCTGTAGAAGAACAAGACGATCTGTTTATTTTGATGCTTATGATCCCCACTACACTAATATATTAAAATATTTAATCATCTGGGCTTCAATAGATATATAACTGGGTGCATTTTAAAGGTATGCATTATGCACGTGACCTTATTCATAGGTATATCAACATAGGTTAATGTCAATCAAAATACAGGGAAATAGCACTTTTTGCAAGCATCTACAACATAAATATGCAATTACTCTTTATTCCCTATGGGCAGCAGTCTAGAATTTAAATGGCATCACATTGATTTTATAAGAGGAACATTTTCAACATTGCGTTGGAGACATTCCTGCCTTTTACATGAAGAACCTGCCATCTAATGGCAGACATGGGGAGGACAGTCATAAGAGACCAAAATGTTATAAATATACAGTTTGCTTACCAATTACAATATGCTTAGAACACTTAAATTAGATATTCATTTTAAACATGATCTTAAATTACACTAACACTTATGTTCAAACGTATTTCTTTAAAAAAAGCTGCATTTAAATACACACAATACAAGATCACAATACACACATCTGAAGGGCAAAATACTTTCTACTGTAGGTCTTTAATCAATGCTGCTTATTCACATATTCAGAGGCAATGCAAAAATCACAGCAATATTAAAAGCTTAGCCCAACACCGCATATAAATAACTGCTTGCAGTATTTTGTACAGAAGTTGTTCTCTCTTTATTAAACAAAATACACAACTTATGCACAATTCACAGTCCAGTTAAAAAGCTTCACAAAATCACACAGAGACAAAAGGGCTGCTAATATACAGAAGGCATATTAAAAACCAAATTCCATTGTACAGTACAGTACAGTACAGTGCATGTCTTAAGTACATTACACGTTTCACAAAATGCTTTTAAAGAATTTATATCTACATATTGGCAAAGGGTTTAATTTTAAATGCAAAATAGCTGCTTTCATGAATGGCCTCATTTTTAGGACCAGAAATTTTTGCACATTAGCACACACTCAGTAATAATTTAGCTTAACAGTAGCAAAACTGTATTAATAAGTTACTTCAAATTTGAAGTGCTAAACGGTTAAACTTTCTAAAAAGTCACATGAAGTATAACATTACAAAAGCCATGAACAGCTTTTGCAATCACAAACTCAATTCCAAACATTTCCAATTCTAGGACTGAAACATCCATGTAAATCAATAACTGTGGCATGTCCAGAAGGAACAAATTTATGTAGTTTTTAATTTCATATATATGGTCTAATAACACTATATTATAATAGGGACATACACCAATGGGACACCATATTTCACCATACAACCATTAAATAAATGACATACTGGCATATAATGACGACTGGAGCTAAAAGCTAAATTGCAGATGTGCATGATGGCTTATAAGATCTCAGTCTTTAGTGCAATTCAGATACTGAATTACATTTATCATTAAGGGGATTAAAACAAGTCATTTTTAAAATTCAGGTTCCAGTCTACACAAACAAGGAAAACATGGAATCATGGCACACAGAATTTGTATCGTGCCAAATGAATGAAGCCAATTCATTTCCTAGCACAAATCATAGTTACAATAGGGGCAAGACTACAGCCCAGAAGAGCCGTATCAGTCATCATTCTATAGTGCTCTACTCATCACATGGACTACATGAAACTCTCACTCCTTAATCTGTCATGATTTTTACCCTGAGATAAAGGGTAAAGCAGCTGAAAGCACATCAAATGAATCCGTGCCCAATTCAACAACACTCAGGGTCAACAACACTCACCATTATTCTGGGGAAGACTTCTGATCTAGGGCATTTATCCTATGACAACTGAGAGAACCCAAATTCAGCTACCATAGAAACAAGCAACAGATTATGAACTTTGAAATATCAATAAGAAACCTGGAAAGAAATCTTTCTGAAATATTGGCAGAGGTTAGAAGATGCCGCTGGCACCAATATGACAGCATGACAATCACATGTAATCGGCAACACTAAGACACTTTAGACATTACTTGGGTAAAGCTACCCGTCCATATAAAAAACAATGTAAACTCACATGAATGGCATCCAGAGAATCTTGGGTTCAAGATCCAAGTGTAAACAGTCAATGTCACTGGGTGACTTCACAAAAATCATAAAGGTGGGAAGTTGAGTTGTAGCACCAAACTGACATTTAATGTAGATCAAAAAAAGTCAAGCCATGAGCAACTGTTTAAACCAGCCCCCATTTATTGTTTTATTGACCATCAGGAGGGCTCATATCCTGAGCAGGTCATCCAATGCTAGTGTGTCAAAGTCACAGGAGTCGAATAGATCACTTATACCGTGTTCATCTCCCAAGCCCAGCATGTATTCGTCACAGAACAGAGCAGGTGATACAGGCACGAAGGGAATGGACTCATCTGGCTGCTGGAGGATGAAGGACAATGAGGAGCTGAGGGGTGACATGGGTGCACCATCAGGCGAGGAACCATAACCATCCACACAACTACTGGAGGAACCATTTATCTTCACATCTTCAGCCAATCCATTTGAAGCACATTCTGAGAAGACAAAGAACGTTAAATCAACCCTCTACAATTATAAAACGTTTTTAGATAGAACCAATGGCTAGTAAAATGAATCAAGCTTTCTGGCTAACATGCAATATTCCAAGTTCATTTTGAAACCTACTACTACTGTTGTGGTTGGTGTGGGAGTTCTTGCCTTGGGAGACTTTGAGGAAGGCAGCGCGATTCCCATTCACATCAACACCGTTGTGGGTCAGACTACCGGAGTCACTACCATCTGTGCAGAGGAAGACATCAATCGGACCCCTGGAGCTACTCAGGTGGACCTGTAAACTCTGGAAGTGCATTGCAGAGAGGGTTTAAGTATAAAAGTTCAATTAAAAGTCACATATTATTTTGTAGCTCCTGTTATTTGTTTAATTACTACATTATTTACCAATAAGCCAAGTCTACAAAGCTACATTTAGGAGTAAAAATCACATTCTGATGCTAGAGAAAAGATGAACTGGTGGTTTCATTAATTTATAAAAACATCAGGTCATTTGGATTTAACCAGGTGCCTGTAAAACAAGTTTTAAGTAGTTTCTTGAAGGTTGTGATAGTTTCAGCAGATCAGGTGACACATCAGAATTCAGAACCAACAACATCTAATTTTAATCATTTGTTTATAGTGTTTGTTTGCCTAATCAGAAACCAGTTAAAAATAGATTCTCTTCTTCTATGGAACAGCCTCATCATCAGCTCATTCATTATTTGTCTCTTTAGGACTTTAAACAGTCAAACTATCCAAGTCTTTAAGTTTAATTACCTCCTCAGGATCAGGCACTTCTAGCTTCGTTTCAGAAGGTGCTTTGACCGCTATGACGGTTTGATCCTTTAGGCTTTTAATTCTCCGGATGTCCTGATACGTCACAAACGCATATGTGAGAACCATTAAGGACAAGACTGGACACACATCTCTCAACTTCCTTGGTCTTCAATGACAGTTACATGCATTGAACGCAGAGGAACCTTCTAGAAGGATATTCTTTGGTGTAGATCTCCTCCGTCATCTGCTGGACATTATGAGTGCAGGTCTGAATGAGCTCATCCAGCCGTTTCTCCTCCTGAGTGAGCTCCAGCACCTCTCTGGCCAGACTATGGCTGGACATCGGTGGAGATGATGGTGGTTCTTCTGACGGCAGCCTGGAGCCCCTGCGGGCATCAGATCACAGGTTAATTATTCTTCAAATCAAATAGGGCTACTACAAAGCTTCAATGTCATGCATTATACTTAAAGATAGGGTGGGCATTTTCAGAGATGCTAGCAATGGCAAGCTAGCTTTGCAAATATTTGATTTTTTTTACATTTATTTCATGCAATGCCTTTCCCTGTAAACAACAGCTGTGAGTACATAACTATTATTTCTTTATGAGTCATTATTGAATTCTTTTAACTAATGACTCAGTTATTCTCTGTAATAAACAACAGCATGCAACAGATTGTACTGAACTAGAATCACTCTTTAAAATTGACTGAAAACACTGTTATTAAATAACACATTTTACTGTAACCCACAGCCATTGGATGTTGTTCTTTGACTTCTTTTTAATGAGATGCACACCCTCCAGAACATTGGTGATGTCATACAGACGTCTCTTCTGTACATTGAGGACAATGGCCGCTTTGTTCAGATCCAGCACGCCATCACCGGACTGAGCCAGCAGCTGACAGAACTTCTTAGTCAGGAACCCCAAGGATGTGTCGTAGCGAGTCTTTTCTGGTGGAGTTTTAGGAGCTGAAATAAAACAAGAAATTCCATCATTCATAAACCTCAAGCAGAAGGTAGAGGCCACTGCTGGTCCCAGAAATGATACATAGAAGTTAAATATAATATATATATGCGCTTATGACTTCAGTCAGCTATAGCGTAACATGCTAAATGCATTACCTTTGGGAACCTTCAGTTTAAAAGCTCCTTTGCGACTTCTAAGCGTTTTTGCTGGCTCACTGTATTGATGGTCTGTGATGTCCAGTTTCAGCCTCCTCTTAGCCTATGCAGAACACAGAGAATGACTATTAGAATTTAATCCAAAGGTCTTTCATTTGTGCTTAGATAAACATACACACACATTGTTTACTACACAGTACAAGAAATTATCATTCACCCAAAAACGGCAACATCTGCTCACTGCACAGGTTAAATTGACCCAAGAATAAGACATTAGATATTTCTTCTTGCATTGGGTAATATTTCATTCTAAATGCAGCAAAATAAACAGTCAAATGCAAACATTTCTGTCCTTCATAACCAAACCATTTAAACCTAATCCATTTAAAACTACCAAGAAGCCAAAAATGTACCACTGACCATCAAGAGATAAATATGAAATAAGAGTCTATTTTGCATTCAGCATACTTAAAACAGGACGCTATCGTCTTGTAAAGTTTGGTGTAACAGGTGTAAAGTCTGG
This sequence comes from Yasuhikotakia modesta, assembly GCA_036877545.1. Classification (NCBI taxonomy): domain Eukaryota; kingdom Metazoa; phylum Chordata; class Actinopteri; order Cypriniformes; family Botiidae; genus Yasuhikotakia; species Yasuhikotakia modesta. The sequence goes on along the minus strand of JBAJNP010004311.1, from coordinate 21,551 downwards.
TGTAACAGGTGTAAAGTCTGGTGTAACAGGTGTAAAGTTTGGTGTAACAGGTGTAAGGTTTGGTGTAACAGGTGTAAGGTTTGGTGTAACAGGTGTAAGGTTTGCAGAATTACATTAGGAGCGTCACAAGTGATTTGAAAGCCATGGACATAATGTGTCAAATGAAAGTATTACGCCAACATAAACGCAATAATTCACAAAAACAAACGTCACCAAGGCGTTTAAAGTCTGCGAGCGCAGAACTGAATCCATCCCCCATCCAAAGACAACAAACCAGGGCCTAGACTCACACTTTCTTTTGCTTCGGAACTCTTTTGTAGTTTATATTAAAACTTGAATATCTGTAAAAAGCGACGTTTAACAGCAACCCTCTTTTAAATGAAAGATCTATCATTTGTAGTGTATAGATCTGCAGGAAAAATGCATGTCAACAAATAACTCTATTAATGTTCGGGTCAAAAACAAGAGAAACATGGATGTTAATTTGTTCTGGTCGTTTTACACAGTTTACGTACATTACAGTCATAAAAAAGCAATATTATGCAGTACCTTTGTTGCGGAAATACATATACGTGTTTGTAAACAATTGTACTACGTCACAAAACATTACATAATTCATTAAATATCTATAGTACGTAACTTATGTATAAACAACTTATTGAACACTTGGCATGCAAAAACTCTACACCAGCAGCTGCGATGACAGCAGAAGAGGGCTGTCTAGTGACTTGGCCCAACGACCTCATGTTTGCACACAAAACACGGAATTTAAATAGACATTTACCGGCGGTCGTCCTAAGGCAGGTCGCAGTCCTGTCCCGTGCGTCGCTTCTGTCCCGTGCGTCGCTTCTTGATACGTTGTGTACAAACTGTCAACAGAAGCCTCCGGCAAACAAACATTATTAGTGGACCGCGGTGTGTTTATTTGTATACGGGTTGCACTGGAATAGGGTGAACATCGTCGATCGGAAACGATACTAAAAACACCGTTTGGTTCACGGGAAGAACTCCTAATCCCATATAGTACTGCTTGTCCCGGGACCGAGGGCCCCTTTCTCATGATTCCTTGAGTCGCAGGTTCCCTTTGTCCCACTTATGGTTTAAGGTTCGTTTTCTGTGAAATCCGTCTGAATGGATTTAAAATAGTCACAAATTTTAAAAAAGCACAGTGTTAGGAACACATTACTGGGATGTGAGTGAGATTACGCAATCCTGACACGCCCGATGTAAGCGATTAAAAATCAGTATAAACTCCCTCCCCGCAGACCGAAAAATGGCTCCAGGAAGCGGACAATGAAGCAGGGGATGAGGTTTACGCGCGAAAGGTCCTCCCGCGAAACTCAGATTTCCCGGGAAAGTTTTGAAAGTTATTTGCATATGCAAAATGATTGGCCAGCTCAGCTCTGTTTTCCGCCTTAAAATGATGACGTCACGTACAGTAGAACCTATGACAGTTCGAGGTAAAAAATCCCAAACAACTCCTGTTTGTCCTCTAGAGGGCATTAGAGTTTTGACAAAGTTACTAACTACTTTCAACTTTTAATTTAAACAAATCTAGTTTCTGCATAGCTGTCACGAAACCATTAAATAAGAAGCACCCAATCACAAATGCAGATATGTTCCAGAAATGTTTAAATGTCAAAGCTTTAATCATTTGGATATGCAAAATACAATATGGAACAGTTTTATACAAACTACAGACTCTTAAATGAACCACAGACACAACACAGTCTGAAATGTACTGCAAAAAAAACATGTGAAACATTTTGGAGTTAATAAAGGTCAGGTTAAAAAGGATGAACATGACTGGTTGGTTGCAATGAACAGGTTGCCTAAACATCATGGAAATGTAACTGTGTAGAAACAAAAACAATTGCAATTGTATTCCATGTGTTTGAAAAGAAACTCAGTAAATACTTAAAGACACATACAAGGCATATTTAAATATGATAACGATCTGAAGTTATAGTAATTTCCATCACTCTCTTCAGACTGAGACAACTGCATTAAGTTTATTTAATAACACTCTAGAAGCATGAATATACTATGTGCTATTACTATATGCAACACTAAATGACAACCAGAACCTTTTGCAAGGATATGATGGCGTTGCAACTCTAGTTCCATGATATTTCCCAGTACAGTTTCTTTACGTTCGGCTCAAGAATGGCAGTGCATGTGTTTATTTAATCGGCTGGTGGTTGCTTTATTTCAAAACCATCCGTTTACATATCACGCCACCGGTTCACAAGAGCATTAATATGCAATATGCACTTTCCATCCAAATAGTTGTTGTCAGTGCTGACCCGTACCTTTAAACCATAAACGTCGAAACTAAGCACAAAAGTTTTGCTCATCAGGGCGCCGCCATCTTCCCCGTACGTAACACAGTACGCTCGGCGTCTTGACGTCACGAGACGTCCACAATAAAAATGGGAGGGCCTCGCGCGGTGTGTTTTTATTTATTTCTTTGTTTCTACTAGCAGAAAACAACACTAACGTCCCTGTATTCGCGTAGAGATGCGCGTCAGTATTAGGACGATCGTGTAGTTTCTCTTGAGTGTTATTAAAAGTTACAGAAATCTAAAGGTTGGAGAATGAAGCGGCGCAATGCGGACTGCAGTAAACTCCGTCGCCCGTTGAAACGGAACCGAATCACCGAGGGCATTCACAGCAGGTACGGGCGGAGAAGCTCCCGGGCACCGATCGCGTCTTAATCGCGCCTCCTAACTGAACCAGGCAGCGTCGGGTGCATGTGTCCGAGCTGTCATAGTCAGATACAGATGCGAGCAGCTCAGATCTGTTTAATCGTTCACTCTGGCCTGAGTGTTTAGCTTAGCCCAGAGTACATCTGATGTCTCTCTGTAAAGCAAAAAATGTTTGGTTTTGTCTATGATCAGTGTATATAGTGTTAAAATAAGCATTGCGTTTGGTGATTTGCATGTCAGGAATATTCGGCACGTTGCATTGTTGCTTTTTATAGCCATCATGACTATAGTGACTATATTAACACATGATTGTAACAATCCTGCCACCTACACTGTTCTCTGTAGGTGTATTATGGTCCGCAAACCTAAATAGAGGATGATGCATTAAATATGTATTCAGTTACTTAAGGCGTTGATGGCCTGACAAGACTGTTGTTAATCTTATGTAAGGTTTCCACATGTATTCTCGTTTGCATAAGATACAAATCTGAATGGGTTTAAACAGTAAATCTGTATGTTCAGATATGATTTCTATTATCTGGCAGTACGTTCCTGTATCTGAAGTTTCTGGTTATTTGGGCTCTGGTACTTCTGGCAGATTTCGTACTAGAGTTCAGGTTCGAGTACCTGTGGCCGTTCTGGCTTTTCATCAGGAGTGTGTACGATTCCTTCAGATATCAGGGTCTGGTGAGTAACTGACTTCCACCTTAGTTCTGGATCCAGCCTTGATATCTGCATATGCTCTGATGTATTAATGCTGCTTCAACTGACTGATGTTTTTCTTGTTTCACAGGCGTTCTCTGTGTTTTTTGTGTGTGTTGCATTTACCTCAGACATCATCTGCCTCCTGTTTATCCCTAAACAATGGCTGTTCTTCGCTGCCAGCACATATGTTTGGGTGCAGTATGTGTGGCATACAGGTAAGTAAATTATTCCTTTTTAATATTGTTAAAAACAGTCAGGACTTTGTACAGTAAAGGTTAGAACGTACCTGAAAATACATTCATTTAAATGGGGATTTTAGCGTTCGGTGTAACCAACTGATAAAACACCCAGTTTAACACCTGATTTACTCTTAAATATTCAGTTTGCTGTAGTCTAATGCATTTCGTTTCAGGCTGACCTGGCTCTTTCAACACCTGAAAAGCCTTTATCAAAGCTTAATCTGTGACACAATGTAGGAGAGTTCTGCTAAATGTTATGCAACTTTAATTTTCTGATGGATACTAAAGACAACAATGTCTGCACAAGGCTTTTCTCGTGCAGACGTTGCCATTTTGACGTACCTTTATTGATTTAAATATTGCGTAATTGTTTGATTGCATAATGGGTGTAAGAGTTTTAGGATTTTTTTAATAGGATTTTTCTCAACAGAATGTTTTCAAAACACCTTGTCTGTTGATATACATTTCTAACAGTAGCTTATGTAGATTAGATTATAACTTAATAATAACTGGAAAAGGAAAAAGTAAAGAATTGCTGACGCTGTTTGAACGTTCGATTGACTGTCTTGAGCTGTAATTGTTTTCTGAACGGACAGCTCACAGCATGTCTCAACAAGAAGCTGCTGGGAGTAAGTTGGGCTTCCTAGAAATCTGTGAGGCTGTGTGAGGTGTAAAGTTTTTGGTTTGCCAGGTTTATACAAACTAATTCACTAATAAACTAGTAGTCACAGTAATGTGAAGAATTAGGCATGTATACAGTTACTAAAACCTTTGAATGTTGGCATTGCTATTAACAATGAGGATAAAAGAAGAAATTAAGCAAAATTCTGAACATGGGTACATAAACAGCATAAAAAAGGAGATCTCACATGATTGTTTTTTATTGTTTTATAGTACAAAAATGTAGTAGCTGTGATATTTTGTTGAGCTCTGGAGCTCTGTATCATTATGTGAAATTCAAATTAATATATTTTTATATATTATAACCTGCCATTACAACCTGTTTCTCTTTTTATTTTACTTGTGTACTCTGTACAGAGCGAGGTGTGTGTCTGCCCACTGTCTCTCTCTGGATTCTCTTTGTGTACATCGAAGCAGCCGTCCGATTCAAGGATCTCAAACACTTTCATGTAGATCTATGCCGTCCATTCGCTGCTCACTGGTAAGTTGATTTCTGATCTAACCACAATCCTAAACCTTGGATTGCTGAAGGTTCCCTTCACAATAGCTGTTCTAATATAAGACTCGGCAATTAATTTGTCAATAGCATCACTTAACACAATTGCAAATTTGATCATGTTCATAATCGTTGTCCTAAATTCCAAACAAGTGTCAATTTGGGTAGATTAGTTTATTAGGTGTGTCAAATGTAATGCTTTTGCAATTTCAACAGTTTATTTTGCAAAGATTATTGTAGTAATGACTTTGGCTGAGCCAGTTTTGCTATATTGGGCTCATATAATACTATAAAACATTGATATAATTTTATATACTGTCATTTTGACAGACATAAAGCATCATTTATACCTAGTATGTCAGTTTACATTTCTGGCCAATGTGACCCCACTCTCTCACTCTTAGGTGTATGACTAAAAACAATTACTAAATGTAGAAATTTACAACTTTACATACATGTTTACACTTTACTTTTAATTACAAAATCACTTTCACCTTAATATAATCTTATAAGAACATAAATGCTGTTGTGACTGTAATAACACACACGCCAATCAACACTGAACCTCTCTGCCTGTTTTTAATTCAGAATAGTCAGTAAGCGCTGCTTATAGCGCACCAGTTTGCGCTGTATTTGTAAACACACTGGTGGCGTCTCCATGGCACCGCATGGGAGTGTTGCCATTTTCCAAAGGTGTGATGTTGAGTCATCAGTCAGCCATTCTAGTTGTACAAAATCTGTGTCGCAATACTTTCCCTGTTGTTGCAGCATCGGCTATCCGGTGGTGACGCTGGGCTTTGGCTTCAAGAGTTACGTGAGCTATAAGATACGTCTCCGCAAACAGAAGGAGGTGCAGAAGGAGAACGAGTTCTACATGCAGCTCCTGCAGCAGGCACTGCCACCAGAGCAGCAGATGCTGCAGAGACAGGAGAGAGAGAGTGAAGACGGTGAGGTCGTAATGCCATTACTGCAGTATTTGACAGGAGGCATCATGGGAAAGGGGGGGGGGGTTAAATTTCTCAGAAAGTTCAGATGTCCTTTTCCAGATCATTAATACATATGATATATAGTTAATCATGTATAAAACATACAATCAAATTATGAGCAATTTCTCATCAAATGTCATCAAAAACCTAGTACAGTTGGATGTACAATAAAAACTTACTGTAACTTTAAGATCTTAAAGTAATGAAGAAATGTATAAGTTGAATGTACTGTAAGTCACTTTGGGTAAATGAAGGGGTATTATTTGTAACTAAAGCTGTGAAAATGGATCAAAGGGGTTAGGATAGGATTCTCAGAAAAACTAGAGGGATGAAGAGTAAAAAATGAAATTGCAATGCAGTAAACAAAAAGTTGTCTCAGAAATAAAGCAGTCAATTCTACAGAGATCTACAATACGTTCAATTTAGTTTTAATGATACTGATAATAATATTTATATGACATAATATTTAATGTGTGATTAATTTGTACTGAACTGTGTCTTATGTTATTACTATTATTGTACTTATACCAGTCTGACAGTGTTGCCTTCTATCTTGGTTAACTTCTAATATGATTTATTTTGCAGCCGTCTCAAAAAGCGTGTCAGAGTCAGAAACGGTTTCGGTGGCTCAAAACGGCAGCACTGATACCAAGAAACTTCACATCTCTTTACCAGAACTGGAGTACAAAGACAAGGGCAAAGATGGGAAAGACAAAAAACAGCACCAGCACAGTATAGGAATAAACAACAACATTATACAAACTGTGGATGCAAAGCTACAGGACATTGAGTACATGGAGAACCACCTGAACACTAAAAGACTCAACAATGAGCTCGGCGGCAGTGCTGAGAACCTGTTCCTGAAAGAGGAGGTTGGTGTTGGAGGCTCCGCCCCCTCTAAGCATTACAAAAATTCCACCCCACATAGCCACAACTCCACCAATGGCAGCGTTCCATCCTCCTCGTCCAATAGGAACGAAAAGAAACAGAAGTGTGCGGGGAAGAATCTTGCACCTCACAGAGATCCAATGGAGAATTGTATACCCAATAACCAGCTCTGTAAGCCAGACGCGTTAGTGCGGTAAGATCCCTGATTCTGATTAGTTCACATTAATGATTGACGTTCACCATGTTTAACTGCAACATCTCTTGCGATCTCAGGCTTGAGCAGGACATAAAGAAGTTGAAGGCGGACCTGCAGGCAAGCAGACAGGTGGAGCAGGACCTGCGCAGTCAGATCAGTTCTTTAAGCAGTGCAGAGAAGAGCATGCGCTCTGAACTGGGGCAGCTTCGTCAGGAAAATGAGTTGCTACAGAACAAGTGAGACATTAAGATTTAGATCATTTCAACTTTGTGAAGCATTCAGAGAAGGTTCTATATCTGCTGTGTGTTCTGTGTATGGACACCTCACATTCACAACTATGCTATATGCACACACAGACATATATATATGCACAACAACTATAACACCAGCTCTGCTTCTGCATTCATCACATGTGCTTGTTTCAGGCTCCATAATGCTGTGCAGGCCAAGCAGAAGGACAGGCAGATGATCGTGCAGCTGGAGAAGCGACTTAAGGCAGAACAGGAAGCACGAGTCGCTGTGGAAAAGCAGCTTGCGGAGGAGAAGAAAAGAAAAAAGATGGAAGAGGCCACAGCCATGCGTGCCGCCGCTCTGGCCGCTGCCTCCAGGTGAGACGAGACGTGTGTGTTTGTGGAACTTGCTGTTCGATCTCTACAGGCCAGAAGGCTTTACTGTGTCTTCTGTTCACAGAGGAGAGTGCACAGACTCTCTGAGGACTCGAGTGCGTGAGCTGGAGTCTGAATGCAAGAAGCTCACACATGACATAAAGCTAAAGGAGGAGCAAATCAGAGAGCTGGAACTCACAGCGCAAGTAAGATACCGCTGTGACATCACTTCCTTCTATGACATCACTTCTTGCTATAATGTATCAGAATGCTTTTAGTAGTGCTAAGTTATTTAGAGGAAGATAATGTGGGTGTGAAAAATAAGTTAATCAACAGCCAAATAGCTATTATAGGATTGTTGAAGATTAATGTAATATATACAATCAATATATCCTATATCAGTATAATCACCATCTAATAAATGGAGATTTTAAAGAGATGTATTATATAAAATCACTGAAATTAATTGCGAAAAGACTTATGGCCAAAGTAATTGCACAACATTTTATTTATTTTGTTTGCGATTAGTTTTGGTTTCATGTTGTATCTTGTTGACACCACCTGTTCAAGACTAGTCTAAAACATACCTGCCTTCTTTTGCCTTCTTTTTTTATTTATTCGCAGGAGTTGCGCAAATATAAAGAAAATGAAAAAGACACAGAGGTTCTGATGTCGGCGCTGTCAGCCATGCAGGACAAAACCCAGCACCTGGAGAACAGCCTGAGCGCCGAAACCAGAATCAAACTGGATCTCTTTTCTGCGCTGGGAGACGCAAAGAGACAGCTAGAGATCGCTCAAGGTCAGATTCTCACCATTTCCTGTCTTACAGTCTGTACTTCCTGTTTTACTTACCTGTTCTTACTTACCTGTGGGCCTCACAGGTCAGGTCCTTCAGAAGGAGCAGGAGATCAAAGACCTGAAGCAGAAGATCGCAGAGGTCATGGCTGTTATGCCCAGCATCAGCTACTCGGCAGAGACTAACAGCATGAGCCCCGTCGCTCCACACTACTCCTCCAAGTTTATGGACACCAGTCCTTCCAGCTTGGACCCCAATGCCTCCGTCTACCAGCCAATGAAGAAGTGAATGTCCACACGCACCTCTTCGATAATCTGTCTAAAAGTTCAGTATGCAAACCAATGGGTCAGGGTAGATTTTTGTTGGTTTTACACCCCCCCCCCTTCTGTTAGTGTGACTCTTCTGTGTTGTTGATACAATAAGTGGAGAATTAAAGGGGGGAGATGAGATTATAAAAGATGTCACAGTCATCAGAACTGCCCTGTTTGTTACAATGTTTTTCAAACTGTTACATTTAAACTTATTTACATTTAAAATGGCACTTATGGCTGTTGTGGTTCTTCTGTTGCCCTAAAACCATCTGAGGTCTTTATAAAGACCTGTATGATTTTAATAATACCTCATTGTCTTTGTGTTAAGCAAAAGCATTTGTATGTGCCAGAAATGGTGGTATTTTCCTTCCTGGTAACCATCTTTGTTTATCAAATGTAGAAAAGAGAAAAGCATTTTGCAATGAGAAAAAGTATTTGTAATGGAATGTTCATTGTTTAAGAACGCATTTCTTTTTCATTTTGACCACAGTATTTTGTACACAGTATCTGAGGGGAGTACAAAGTTTCATCACAGACGTGAAACCTAAATTAAATTACAGTTTTGGTTTCTAAAAAGCGGTGGTCTGTTTTTCTCCAACACTGTTTTATAAGTTCCTACTTTGTATTTCCAAGCCAGTGACCTAAAAAAAGACATGTTTAAAATGAACTGATCTTCAAATTGTATTTGTTGAAAAAATGCTGCATTAATATTTGGAAATTATGTTGTATTTTGCAGTCAATGCAAGTCCTTTTTGTTACCAGCTGAAACCGAAATAGAATTTCGCTGAGAAGCATATGATGTCTTGTTAATAGATTTTTTTGCAAGTTATGTTTCACAGTGCCTTGAAATATCCCATTTAAATATATTCTCACACATTTCTCATGCCATGTTAGCCCACACCTAGAATCCACCTGATTGGTCAGCGTACCACATGACCCATTTCTTCAACCAGTGTGGCATATAATATCTGCTGCCCTCTTGTGTGTGCTATCAGGTAACATCCACAGATCATAGCAAGATCACTTAAATCCAATAGCCATCAATGAACCTCTGTTTGCCCCAATTTACATTAATCTGACTATGGCAATTTATATTACTTGCTGAGTGCTTGTTTGGTTAAACATGCCAAATTGTCCTCCCTTCCATCATCTAATACCATTAGGGATAATGTTTGCTATGAGAATAATCTAAAATTCAACCCATTATTGCTTCATTACAAAGTTTGTCACTTTCGTTTCTTCAGTGTTTAATGGTTTATGTCATTATTCAGGCATAATATGTTTGTTTTACAAACAGGGGTTTTGTTTTATTTGTCTACATTGGGAAAGTATTACTGTGGATTGCAACTGGTGTTTGTGAAGAGTAAAAAACATGATTTGTTTCTCAATGTTTGTTTTATTGCATTAAAACTAAACACAGTTACTGTACGGTACTGTACAGTATGTGGGTGTATGTGGCACCTCATTACTGCAACATTACTTGAGGAATATGTCATTTAGTTCATGTGTGATTGATGCTAAATGTTACTCAGTTACCAGGGTAAAAATATACTTTTATTTAGGCCAATCAGATGGCTGGCCTTCTATTTAGGGACAGCTAACTTAAGTGTAAAATGTAATTGACCGCAGTATTAATGACTTATTTTAGTATTTATTTATTTGTTTGTTTGTTTGTTTATTATATTTGCAGTTATTAATCCTTGTGTAAACGGTAGTGGCCAAGTGACCAAATATTATTACTATTCGCATAACCAGACGACAGGGCGGACCACAGTATAAGTATAAACATATTTACCAAAAGCAGATAAAACAGGCAAAAACGGTGGATATAGTTTTGGGCACAAACGGACCTCATGTATCTCTAAATACCTGCGATCGCGGACAGGTGTTTAAAGACCCTGTATAAGAATAAAAAACTTCACTGAACTAGACAAAGCAAGTAAAACGTTTGACCTTTTAACCACAAGAGGGCGACAAAAGTGAAGCTCGTACTCTTGGTTTACTCTTTGTATTGTCAATGGCTTGGTTTTCGTGTCTTGCTATAAAGCAACATGTGTAAATAGTCATATGTCAAATGATTAAAACTCGACACTTTGTTCGCTTTTACAGTATAGAAAGTGATGTCCAGATTCTCCAATACAGATGCGCTTAACTCGTACGTCATGCTGACTGACGGACGCAAACACCGCCTTGAAGGCTCCGTGACTCAAGTATTCCCACAGATGTGTGTCTTGAAACACTGGCAACAACAAAGTTAAGAGTAAAGGAAGGACGTGGTTTATGGCCATCAGCGACAGCGCTTGAAAACGATTCAAATCCTCGCCATGGACGTGCTAAAATCAGCCAGAAAGGCTTTAATTCGCAGTCCGAGTCTGAGCAAGCAGTCGTGGATCTCCGGCAAACACCGAAGTGAGTGTTTCTCTGACTTTTGTTTGGGATTGTTTATAGGAAACTTAAGTGTATGTTGTTAGTCTAGCTTATGCACTATTCATATTTACTGCAAAGTTAAATCACCGGCACGTCTTAATGCAGCCTTCGGTGAGAAAGTATATTGTGCTTTAAAGCCAAGTTTACGAACTTTAAATAAAACGGGGTGTTTGGGGGTCAATCGGTTCCTGGCTTTGTGTTAAATACCTGCTACATACCAGGACTGCGATTTTGGCCACAATAAGCCCCTGGGATCCCCCAAATCCTGTAAATCCTCGAAACGTGTAGCTTACTAGTTGTTTGTTAGTGGTTGGCTCTGTTTTACAGTTTTTACAGTATTTTGAGAAACATACATAGACAGCAGTTTTGGGCATGATGCCCATAACAGCGTCGTCTAGGTAGACAGACCACTACGTGTTGAGATGCATCTGTTGTCCTAAACCTCCTGCCAAATTTTTGTTTCTCATCGAATAGGAACGATAAGGATGAAGTTGCCAAACATTTTTGGGAAATAAGCAGCATGCAAAAGCCAGCATTGTTATGTGTAACTTTCATATGTTTGCGTTCAAAATGTTAAAATGTAGATTTATTATGTCCCGTTTGTATCAATATAGGGGTCTTTAAATGGACAGATGCAGAGCCTTTAAAACCTTTAAAAACCCCATTTTCATTTCCTGTTTTTAATTCTGTCTGACTCCACAGTAACTGCAGTGTTCTGTGCATGAGAGCTGTGTATTTTCTTGACCTAAAAAACAAAGATATTTCCTAGTGTAAGGTTATGGTTATGTCCACACAGTTCAGGCACAGCTAAATAGTTTAGTCTTTGCCAGTTTGTTGAAAAGTTTCCAATGTCAACAAGCTTCCGCTGTTTATAGTTTATAATCGTGATGGAGAATAAGACTCATTTGTGGGTGTTTAACATTCTTAAGTTGATCTACTGACCTACATTTGCTTGTAGCACAAGCTTTAGTGCAAGTCACCTCAGTTACACTGTGAAACCCAACAACAAATCTTTTTTCAATCTGAAAAGTCACAGTTGTTGACTTTAGATTGTGTTTGTTCACTTTTAATTGGAAAAACTTTTATTGGAAAAACTTTTAAAGTTGTAAAAACCTCAAAAACAAAGTGTGTGTGTGTGTGTCTGTGTGTGGCTTAAAATGAGCAATAAGACACAATCACTCCGGTTTTATATTTTTTTCATTACTTAGAAAACAGAGCTCAAAATCTTAGTTTGATCATGTTTTGTGCTGTATGGAGGTCAATTATTCAGTCTTTGAATCACAAAAGTAAAAGTTGACAGAGTTTAAGTTAATTGGTAACCAGAAAGTGGCCAATTTGATTTCTAATGCTATTAGAAAGTAACCGAGGCACCTTTTGTCCAATTGCTGTATTGTCTCAGGTGTTTGTTCACGCTTTGCTAGTGTGTCTGTATTTATAACTCACCACCAATGTGTGAGCACTAACTGGATCAGTTAAATGCAGAGGACAAATTCAGTATATGGGTCACCAGCATATACTTGGCCAGCATATCATTTCACTTCCATGTTTGAAGGTATTTTGTATGTGATTGATAACAGTTCACCTTGTCTTAATTACATCCCTTCCTCTTCCGCTCCTCATTCAGCTATGTCATATTTCTCATCAATGTGAGAGAAGTCCTTCGGGCTGTTCCAAAGTCATGTGCCCAAAAAGAGAAAGTGCACAGCTTGCAGACATGGCTGCATTGTAATGAAGAGAGTCAAGTGCAGTTTTTATTATGCTTTTTGGTGTGAGATTTATTGACTGTGCCTCTGGTTCTTTGGTGTGTCTGTGCCCTGCACATACTGAAGAGAGAAGCAGTCTGATGCAGACAGACAGACAAGACAGAGAGCAAGAGAGACAGAAACAAAGACAGACAGACACAAAGGGAGTGAGACAGACAGACAGTGAGATCTACAGTCACCTGTTGAGATTTTCATGTAGTGATTTTGTATAAAGCATTTGATATTTATAATGTTAAATGACCTGTGGCCGTTTACCAATATGAGTTGTTTGCTGACATAATGGTTGTTATGTTTTGTACCAGATTTAATTACAAACTAGACCACATTACCGGTTGCATTACAATAACAAATGTAATTATAGAGAAATATTTAACTAATTCTTATAATGCCACAATGGGGGGAAATAGCTGGTCTTTAAAATATGAGAATAAAGATTTTGTGAGAGATTTTTGTAAGCACTGTTTAGTTGTTAGTCAGTTGAAGTGGATTTGTTTTGCAGTGAAAAAAAATTAATTGTAATAATTGTAAATTTAATTTCTAGACATTTGTTGATATTTTGGCCCCTTTTACTAAATGTATCTTTCTATGCAGAAATTATTTCCTGTTTCTAAAATCTGTCAATTTTTCTATCATTTACAAAACTAAAGTTGTCATTATTTCATGCTCATTTGTTTTAAATAATGTAACATGTCTGTGAACTAAAGGCGACCTCAGAATTGTTTAAAATATAATGGGAGTTTCCGTGATCATCATATCTGCCCTTTAACCAGCAGCGCGATGGTCGGGTCGCCCCACCCTTAAATGGCTCTCAGGGGGTGTTGTTAAGACAAAGTAGTGCTTCCCTCTGTTATTATGAGCCTGTGGGTGTGTCTGTAATCAGTGTGGACTGAGAGATGTGTCTGTCAATGGGGTTATATTATTACACACTTCCTTCTGTATGTCTGAGAATTACTCCTGTTCTTGTGGGAGGCTGGTGGAGCATCATCATTCATTGCAGCTTGATGTGTTTTATTTCTGGAGCTCTGGGCAAAGAAATTATAGAGGAAGATCTCGGCCCTTACATCACTGTTGGAAGCTAGAACTCTCGGCCTCTTAGACATTCGGTTTTTAAATGACTTTATATTGGCTGTTATGTTGTAGTTTTTGTCATTTCCCAGACATAACATTGTATTAAATTATGAGACTTTTAAAGGGGGGGCATCTAATGCCTGTTATTCCTGTATAAATTCATTTATATTGCATTACACAATTCTTGGTAAACTCTGCTTAACAACTTAATGAAACTTTTCGGTCAACTTAGTGCATTATATTTCATAAAGAAAAAATAATTAAGATCTTAAACCTGAACTTTGTGGAATTAGAAATGTTAAAGGTTAACGTGTGGAAAATCTAGGTAGGGATAAGTGACAGGAAATCCTTATTCACTGATTCTAAATTATAGTGGAGCTATGAATACCACACGCCACTTAAACTGTGAGGCTCAGGGCTGCCCATGAGTTCCAGATGCTTTAAACCAAAGACCTTGACTAGATAGGAATCTATAATACCTTTTGAAAATGTTTCTTTGGCCTTGTGTGTTTGGGTTTCTAGAGCAAAGGTTGATTCCAGCAAATATTTACTCATGCAGTGTGTTTTTCTTTTAATATTTCATAAGCACTCCATACCCACACAGCATAAGTCCCTTGTGTGTACTGTTGTTATAGTTGTTTACTGTTTGCTTATCTTAGCTTTGATACATAAACTCTTCGCTTGACTCTCTGTGTGCAGAGCTCCCTGAGAACTGGACCGACACCAGGGAGATGATTCTGGAGGGAGTGACCTTTACCCTTCGGCACCTGGGAATGACATTAGTGGATCAGCCCAAAGGGGAGGAGCTTTCAGCAGCTGCTGTCAAGAGAATTGTGGCTACAGTGTGTTCTGTCAACCCATATGTTCTTGTCAATGCTTTGATTTCATATTGTTGGCTTCTGTTCTATAAACTAATAGAAATGTGCGATAGTTAAAGTATATCTAGGAATCAGAATATCAAAGACATTTAGCAACATGCAAACACCTATTGGGACCATGCTAGCAACGGTATAGCAACATGCTAATACACACCCTGAGCAACAGCATAACCACATGTTGAGGCCCACTCAGAATATCTTAGCAACCGCAAAGCAACATAATAAAATCCACTCTGAATATGTTAGCAACATGCTAAAACAACCACAGTACGTCCTTGCAACTGCCTAGCCTAGAAAACCTATACCAAACAACCTAGCAACAACGTTACAACATGCTAAAACCCACTCAGAACGTGGTGCTAGTAATGCCAGCAATGTTTTAGCAACTTCACAACCGTGTTACTTTCCACTTATTGCTTATTTATTTGTTTTATTAAGAAACTTTCAAATGTTCCAGTTCCTGTCTGTTGTGTTCATTGGTAGGCCAAAGCCAGTGGGAAGAAAATGCCTAAAGTGTCCCTGAAAGTGTCTCCACAGGGAATCATCTTGTGTGACAGTGTCTCTAATCAGCTTATTGAGAACATTTCCATATACAGGTGAACTCCACACGCCTTTCACACATACCACTGCCTGTTAAATATTTACTCGCTGTGCCACCAAATCACATTACCTTATCCAATGAAATGTTTCCGAACAGCAGATACTTCCACTTCCCAGAATTGAGTGTGAAGTCTGTCGTACAGCACCAATGATTTATCCCACTCTCCAATGTTTCACTGTGTGGACTTTCCATAGGCATAATGACTTTTACTGTACAAACTGTATATTCTATCCTCTCACCCAACCCTTAAGCCTAACCCTCACGGAAACTGGTTTACATTTTTAACTAAGGATCCTTTAGTATGTTTAAAAATCAATAACCCTCATGTGGACCACATGCTTATTCCCACAGTGTAGCTGTGTGTGAATTTTTTTTGTAGGACGGTAGATAAACAAGACCAGACCAACACACAGGCACAATAACAACTCACTTAAAGCTTAATATTTTACACTACTGACTTGTGTAAAATGGAATGTACTGCAGGGGACCAACAGTAGTTCCCATAAATCTTAGGTTTACAATGGGCTGTGCTTTAAATGATCCAACTGTCCACACACACTCTTTTTCAAAACCTGTGTTTGTTTCCTGTGTTTGTTTATAGGAAAACTGTAGCTATTACTTATTCAGTTACTGTGGTAACTGTTTTTCAAAAACCAGGCTGTGAAGCAGGGTAGGCAATTTGTTGTGGTTTATGGTCCTGCACCTACACACATACACCTCTTCATAAAATGTTCATCCAATTACTGCATTCGGTCTGAATTCAATAATAGGGTGACTTGCTTGCCTGTTAAACTATGTATGCATTTGTATTTGGAGGTGTGGCTTATTAGAGCACTCTGAAGAGAAGGCAACTTTTAAAGCTAGTCTGCTATCGCTACCCTGCCCGAAAATTGCCTACCCTACCACTGCAGGTCATATAATTACTGTCTGCTCCACATCTTCTCTACAGAACACTAGCATGTCTTTATTTACTCAAAACTGACTGCAGGTCTTTAGCCCTAGTCTGCTTTGTGACTGTTTCCTCAGAATATCTTACTGCACAGCTGACAAGATGCACGACAAAGTGTTTGCCTTCATCGCCCAGAACCAACAGAACGAGACACTGGAGTGCCACGCATTCCTCTGTGCCAAACGGAAAGTGGTGAGTGGTGACTGATTCCTCAGAAACTGTGAATTTTTTTTTACCACAAGCACTTCTGAATAGAAGTCGGTGCAAACAAAGACTGTGGAAAAGAAGACATTACAAATTACACCATTTGTGCCTAAAGACAGATTATTCTCCTTTTTTGGTATAGAGTTTGTTATGCTCGTTCATTTTAATAAGGCATTATAAGAAAGATAGATACTAAAAGGAGAATTTTATATATATAAATGCCACAAATTACCATAAAGAACACATTTCAGGCAGCTATATTTTAAATCTAATATATTTTAAAAATAAAAGCATCTGCTAAATGAATGAATGTAAATTATTGTAAATCTAGTATTTATATATATTCTGGGCATTCTGGGTAATTGACTGTTGTTCCAGACAAACTGTTTCCTACATAGCTGTGGTAGTTTAATCTCTCCTGCTTTTTACATATTAATTTGAGTTTACATTCTTTTCTGTTTATTCAATTGTTAAGTAGTAGTTCTGTTAAAAGTTGGATGACATTCAGTCAGCAAAATAACTCTTACATATGAACTGATTGAACTGAATATTTGGCCATTGTTTCTTCCCTATAGGCTCAAGCCGTGACTCTCACAGTAGCTCAGGCCTTCAGAGTGGCCTTTGAATTCTGGGAAGTTGCCAAAGAAGGTATTGGGATATTTCACAGAACCAAACAATGCAGAGGCCGTATATAACTGTCTGAGAAGATCATAGACCACAAACTGAAAATCAATGTCATTTTGTGTTTTGAGAAAGAAACATTTTCTCCTTATGGGGCATTTACACTGTTGTGATCGATTGTCATTGAAGGCCATTTTTCTGTTGTCTGCTCTTGTTACAGAAAAGATTTCACACAATTGCTTTTTATTGAGTGAACAAGAGCTGGTTAATGCATCACCTTACAAGAAATTCCTTGTGTATCTTGTACTTGCCAGACACATAAATTTCTGAAGTTATATGATAAAGTGGCTTGTGATAAACATCTTGTGTTTGTATTTTTTATGCTGAGATGACAATGACAGTACAATGGAATTTTAAGTGTGTAATATATTGTTGCTCATTCAGAGAGGGAACAGCGTGTGAAATGGGATTCAGCAGGAGAGATGTCCAACAGCTCTCATCCAGAGAGATCAGTTGGCCTGAGCAGTGTGAACGGAGCAGGTACTAAACCCTCATGCATCTATCAAACATCTATGTGCTTCTGCTTTAGTCTGTGTAGGGCATACATTATGTCATTAAAGGAATTTGGAAAAACAAAAGTGGTTTAAGACTCCATTCCTAATGTTTTTTCCAATCGTAGTGAATGGATACTTTCAGTGTAAAACTAGAAGACAACAGTTTCTGTAATTTAAATTTGGGTCTGGTTGTCGTCTTATGGCTTTAAAAGATTTGGTATGTTTTTTAAAGATGGGTGGGCTATTTTTTGGCCTTTGGAGCTTGCCAGAGCCAGTCCCCATGCAATTTTATTTTATGCACGTAAACAGCCTCAACATTCTTCTAAGCCTCTCTGAACTAGAAAGGGGGAAAGTAAATTCTCATTCTTTTAACACTTTGGCATTAATGGAGTGTTTCATTTAGCTGTTGCCACAGGGAATCTGTTGGACATTGACGAACACACAAATGCTCTTGTGGAAAATGTGGACAACCGCATAGAGCCCAACAATAACAACCACAACACCCAATGGGTAAGTTCTCCAGTTCTTCAAGGATTGCATGTGTTTCTATAGTGACTCATACATGAATAATGGAAAGCTGAAAACCATAATCTTTGCAGTGTATTTAAAAACAACATTAGCAAGCAACTACATTTTTGCTTTTATTTTTCCAGGACTTGGATGATGGTCTGGAGGAGGCATTTTCAAGGTATGAAGGCACCTAGAGCCTTTGTCTCATCTAATTCTCCTTTCAGTCTCTCTCTATAAAGGGCAGGAGGATCAAGTCTCTGAGAAGTGAAATGCTTGTAATGAGCATCAATGAGTCTTAATGAGTCTTTCCTTTTGTTTTTCTATCAGATTGTCAAAAATGTTTGATTACTTAAGCAAATAAGTGCAGCAAAGATATTGTGCTGTGACTAAGGTCTCATGGGACAGATCTTATTTATTTACAGCATCTTATTTATTTGTTCATTCTCTACAGAATCAAGGTAAAGCTTTTGTGAACAGTAGTTCGGCAGGATATAGTTATCCTGCAAAAGCATGTTTGTTCTGGTGGTGTATATAAAAGACAAACCTGACCTAAATTTGTGTCCTTTATGAGAATAAATGCTTTCAGTTCTATTTGATTAAATCCATCAATGAGCTCAACATGGAAAGCTTGGAAATGTTTTCAACAAGCTTCCAAATTTATGGAAGCATTTCCTGTTTATCCTGAGACTCATAATGGTAGGGATGACAAATGAAGAATCTGTGATGCTGTGTATAGCATTACACAAATGGACACACTGGAAATGCACATTATGTTTTGTTGGCAACAATAACATGGTATTTGTTAGTTCAGCCATTATAGGTTTTTTTTAATAAAGGCAATGAATTACTAATTTAAGATTCCAGTCTGAGATTATAATAGACTGCAGTGTCATTTTAAGGATGGTTGCAAATTTACAGTTGCAAACAGTTGCAAATTTACAAAGTAGCTAATATGACTTTTAAAGGAATAGTTTCATTGTTCCCATTGCAATTTGCAGATATAAATTTTGGCCCATTTCTTTGATAACATTGCAGTATAGCTTTACCACACTGAAATAATTAATGCTTTTAGGGAAACCGTTTTTATAAACTTTTTCACTTCCATTAGAGTTATTAAAGATCTTACAGCACACCATCTTACAGCACAAAACTATTGATTCTTTACTCTGCTTTTGTCCCTATAGCTGCAGTTTGGATAGTTATGAATACTCTCCAGGTAACAAGTGTGCAGGTCCAGTCTTGTACCAGTCCATCCCAAACTCACCTTTTACCAACACCTTCCCTCCCTGTTCTGTTTACCATCTGTCAGTCTATATAACATCATTCCCACCCTGTTTTCTGCAGAAATCCATTGTTTATCTAAAAAGGTCTTGGCAATTTTACCCCCATGGTTCAGTGTTCCATGATTCCCAGCCTAGCCAATTTTGTGTGACACTTGTGTCCATTTTTACGTGTAGTTTTTAGTATTCCACTGTTTTTAAGCATTTTTTATTCTTGATCATAACACTTTATAAAAGTATAATATGGTAACATGCATGGCAAATAAAAACGGCAGTTATATTCGTAATTTTATTAGTATAGCTATCAACCACAAACATGGTCTTTTAATCAATCCTTTAACTATATATGGGCAATTCCAGAATTCCAGAGATGGACATATTTTCCAGTGGAATATCAATACATTTGATCCTTTTTGTAAACACATAATTTTCCAATGGTAACTCATCCATCATGGATTTGTATGGAATTGCCCATATCTTCATCATGTTTGTGTTACGGCAGTGTGTTAGTTTTGCGATTCATGGATGTGTGTGTCTCTTCCATGTAGACTCGCTGAGTCTCGTACTAACCCCCAAGTCCTGGATATCGGGGTGACGCGTCAAGATTGGATCTCTGATTCTGATTGGGACAAGACCAACGGAAATGCACCGAACGCGGATGAGCTCCGATAGGTTGGTGGGGAGGAAGTTAGCCTAAGAACCAGCTGGTGGTCCGGACTTCAGTCATCTGGTCCAACATTTTCCACACCAAAGCAATAGTAGATGAGTCTTTTAAATATGACTATGCTATCTGAGATTACATGCTTTGATTTTCTATCAATCAATTTGTATACAGAATAATGTATGTAAATGCGACAGTATTATTTTCATGTATTAAAAGAAATGCATATATTATGTAAAATATAACTTTATATATTCAGGCACACCTTTGTAAGGAGAAACCCTGTAGTTTGCTGAGATTATGACAAAATGTTAATCATTAACTTATGGAATATATGGAAGCAGCTATAACTGGGCAGTACGGCTGATCTCTTTAAACGTGGCTCATTTCAGAATTATTGACCGCGTTCATTTTTAAAACAGAATTATACGATTTTTGTCTTAACACCGAAAGATTTCACTTAATATTTCTCTGAAAAGTCCAATAAAATGTTAATATTGTAATAAATTGCCTTAAAGAAAATCCCTTCTTTTATCTCTTATACTTTTTGTTCTGTTTTAATATTTCTTGCTAATATTGGATGATAGTTTAATTTTTTTTTGTTAGACTAATATGCATTTTATATCGGCATGACATGCCAAGACTATTTAAATAACATGTCATTAATTATTTAATAATTTAATGTAAGTTTGTTATTCATGCAAATAGCTGTGAAACGTAAAGCTCATAAAATAAGTAATTATGCTTCAATTCCTGCATCAGTTTATTTTCCAGGGACAATGAAGGAAGAATCCAGGAGAGGGCAGCATTTTCTCATTCATTTCTCTGTTTCTTCGTCATCCTCTCAGCTTTTCGTGTGCAGTTGTGAGTTTGTGCTTTGGGAGAAAGCCTTTGCCTTCACTCTTTATATAACAGACGGCAGAAACGCTTAACACATGTATTATACAGGTGAGCTGTATTTGAGTTTGATGTATCACACATTGTTTGTGAGAAATGCTGGCCTAAACAAATCTAAGCACAGGTTGCTCCAAGACTTTATTGTATAGCTTAATGTATATTGGATAAATTCAGCTGCTGAAGGAAAGCTTACTGTTTAATATACGAAATCTAAACGTTATTTAACATTGTCTGTCTTTTACTATGAAACATTTCTATCCACCAGTCATATTGCATTAGGGACTGTGTTAAAGACCTGTATACCATATATATCTTATTGTATGGGTCAATTATAGTTATAGCTTTGGTACAGTTGGGTTTATTTGTGTACATGCTTCACAAGTGTTCCTGTTTATGTATAATATTAATTAACAACATTTACTAGAGGGTTAGGGATAAGGATTTGCTTGAGGGTTTATTACATGTAATCATGTATAATTTACTGTTATTACAGTAGTAAGTACAGGCAACAAAGACACTATAAAATA
>JBAJNP010004310.1:0-34202 GCA_036877545.1 Yasuhikotakia modesta | reverse complement strand
ACATTTTGACAAAGTGGCCTATAAACATGAAATGATGACACACCTCCGGAGGGGCCACTGGTGTAAACAACTTCTCCCCTTTAAGAAGACATGACACATAACTGTAGTAACCAATCAGATCGGACAGAGAAGAGAAGCGACGCCCTCCGATGTAATAGTCTCCACACATGGCAATGATCCTGCAAACACACATTAATGTTGAAAGTAACACAAATTAATCGGACACAAAAACTTTCAACACAAATTAATTTAAAAAGTAACAAATTTGTGATTTGATCCACAAGAAAACCAACCATATAATATATATTAGGTTTATAATAATATTATATTATTAAGTTTATAAATATAATAATTTGAGCTGTCTGATTTTGTGGGGAAATGTCAGTTTGGCTTCATTAGATTTCAACACACATAAAGAAAAGTTACCTGCGGTTTTATGTTTTAAACAGAGATGGCGACATAGAGGCAATAGTTTCACACTGCAGCTTTCATTGTGAGATTTTAAATTACAATTGAAATCAGAAATAAAAAAAGAATTGAATTCCTTCGTGCCAAATACTAAACCAACACAAACACTGCAGTTTAATGGCTAGGCAGAGATAGTTTAAGGACGCAGACACACCTGAAATGACTGACTGTGTTAGTCATGCTGAGGAAAGACAAGACGAAGGAACCGGGCCGCCGGTCGCTCTCTCTGATGAGGTATCTGCCAGGAGTTCGGACCTGAAGCAATCGTTCCTCTGCAATCATGCGGTCTAGCTTCCCATGATACCACCTAGAGAGATATAAACTCACATTAAACCAAAACAACACCTGATGTCTGAGGGACACTGTGCTTGCTAAAGGGATAGTTTACCCCAAAATAAAAGCTTTCCATTTTTTATTCATCTTCATGTAATTCAAAACCCTTTTTTCTTCTGTGGAACATAAAAGAAGGTATTTTGAGAAATGTGTCAGTGGCCATTAGGTGTTGTTTGGTTACCAGCATATAAAATTTATATGTGTATAAAATATCTTTTGTTGTGTTCCTTGAATGAATAAATGATGGAATATTTATTTAGGGTGAACTGTCCCTTTAAGGTTGGATTCCTAATTTTATAGTCTGGAACATAAATTGTGGGACGACTTACTGGTTTGGAGGTGGTGCGGTAAGGGTTAACACAATCTCCTCCTCTTCTCCGAACTCCATCCCATCATGAATGTCACCTTCTTCCACGATTCCCAGAGGTGGAAACAAGGGGCCTGGAGGACACACCTCTGGACTCACGCTCTCAGACGGTATCCGTGCGACAGCCTCTTCATGAAGAGGGTCCAAGATTCCCCTTCCCAAGAAAGACCCCAATACTACTTGCCCACCACTAACATCAGCCCCCTTTGGGGCAAACATTACTGCTCCAGGTCTAGAGTCCCTCCCAAGGACAGAATATGTGACCTCAGGATATTGTTTAGGTGGTACAACTGTGGTATGGAGGGACAGAGCTTGGCCCAGGTTCGAGATCCGGTTCCCCAGCCCAGTGCAGGGCAGAACATGGGTGGCGCTGTCCAATCTCACCCCAGGTAAACGGGTCACCATTGAGATGGGATCAAACTCTTCACTGCCACCCTGTGTTGCCATCATCATCACCCTGAGAAGCAAACAAGCAAAACCGACAATGTTAAGATGTTTCCTACAAACTCCCAAAATCACATTTATCTGTGTTTACAGACAGGTGGAGATGGTTTTATTACCTGTATTTCAGCCAAAACAGAGACTCACAGATTCACATCTTCATCGTTTTCTGCTTTTCTCCTAAAGTAAAGAAACGCTACATTAACACACATTGTAAGATAATACAATATAGCGCTTATCTTACACAGTTACAACACCGTTTATAAGGGTAAAAACAAACACACGTGTTGTTGTGCTAAAATAACATCTCCCAAGTTAATAAATGAGGATATTAAAGAAGTTAAGTTAACAAAACCACCTCGGTCAGTGCGTGGAAATGACGGCTATGCTAGTTAGCAGTTTCTGGACAACTAACTTTGACACCAACTTTCCCCCCGAAAGTTGCGCGTTTGAGGTTAGTTGAGCCCCTCGGTTTATCAACCACAAGGAAAAGCGCCAACAAGCAGGAAAAAGGTGTTAAAACGGGTTTTGTGTAACTTTCGCTTCTCTCACTTTTGCGACATTCATGTTGTTGTGAAATCTCGCGCAGCCCCTCGAACACTCCCACCTCTCGTGCGCCCGCCCGCCGCGCGCCTGACGCCCGAGGCGCGTGCCCGACCCGTGCCGCGGGTGCGAAGGAATTACCATGGCAACCGCAGTTTCCGTGATTTCCGGAAACATGCATCTTTTCAACAACATCTTTTTTTTTTGCTTTCTGGCTTTTATTTATTTTGCGTTAATAATTACAATAAATGTCATATATGAGTTTATATTAATTGTCTTAAAGGTGGCAATAAACTCTTGTGCACCTACAGAGGGCGTCAGATACCGACGTGCGTTTAAGATATAACGCCAATATATGATTATAAATCAATATTTTCTGTTCTCTTATAATCAGTTTATGTTTTTCTTTCAAATACAAAATTAAAATAAACTCATAAGAATAAGAGAAAATTACTATTTGATATTTATTAATGTCTATCTGACAATCTTTTTCCTATATTATACTGACTATAGTACAACACTATAACTGTGTTTTCTTTCTTGTTGTGTGATTTGTAACTTAATAAACAAACTTTATAAGTAAAGTTTATAACAAAATGTTTGTTTATATATATTTTGTTATATAAACAAACTTTATAGAACAAAATGAAATATAAGATATGTGACTTTTAGTTGTTTGTAGACATGAGAAATATAAAATATAAGGACCCAACTTTCTGTCTGTCTGTCTGTCTGTCTGTCTGTCTGTGTTCAGTGGCTGATGTGATTCTGTGCATGCATTCAGCATCACTGCAGTGAGAGAGACACACAGCATCACTGCGCGGAGTCGCATCATCACCGGACATCCTTCAGTCCGATCTCTGCCGGTCTACACCGCGATTATAACCGCATCACAACCGGAAAACGGGCGAATTGGGTTTTTGCAAGAGAACCAGAGACCCAGAGAGGTTCCCGGAGATGGTTCCTTTATTTTTGTTCCTGGTCCTCCGCATTGACGCGTCCATCCCACATCCAGCATCCACGGGTGAGTTTACTGGACACTACTAGTTGTGTTTATAATGCGTCTCATATTGACACAATGCAACGCTAGTTTAAGTTTATAACCCACTGTGAAACTTACAGGCTTCGTTTAGAGATCGTACATCTTCGGCATTTTCAGCATCTACGTCCAGTTCGGTGTTTTATTCAAATATCCTCAGTCATAATTCATGAGGGAGATTTTAATGAGGTTATTTTCGGGCATGTCATTTTATCAGCGCCCTCTAACAGACCTCTGTTCATGTTATTACACGTCACATGAACGCAGGCATCTCTGTGCGAAAAACGAGACGCATGTAAACCCAAAACACGTTTTGTGGGTGTTACTGTGTCTGATCTTTTGAGATGTTGTGATCTTTCAAGCTACTTTGCGGTTATTCAGAGGTCATTGTGCACAGATCAATAAAGATGTCAACGTGGTTAACATCTCCAAGCCTAAAACAGGATCTAAGTGTGTTTTTAATACACAAACTCTGTGTGTTTCTGTGAAATGTCATTGTGTGTCTGTGGCTGACCTTTGAGGAGAAACTGCCTGTCACTGGATAATTTATTAGAAAGGATCTAGGTTATTATTGTAATGATCAATCTGTTTGTAATATAACTTACTGGGTCAGTATTTTGTTTTTTAGATGTTGTGCTATGGTTTTAGGAACGTTATTTACGTTTTTTGGATTTCAATTCTGTAACATTTTAAAAATGTTTCACTAACAGCTTACGGATAACATTTCTGACAATGTTCTACATACTAACTTTACTGCATGAATGTTTTTGACAACACTGAAAAAACAGAGAACGTTAGCCGGGTTATTTATAAATAAGTTGCTCTAAGGGTTCACAGTCAGTCCTTTGAACCGCAAACTCTGATCAGTGAAGCACAGCAGATGTGATATCAGACTGACAGTCTGATGGTTTTGCCTTTGCTGTGAAATTCATTGTATTGGAAGCCCAACACAGTTTGAGGTCTGATGCTGTAATACAATGTGAGTTTTATGCTCAGCGCTTGTGATGAATCTGTGTGTAGCCAGACAGATAATCACCTGTGTTTGTTTCTTCACTAGTTTTATTTTCTCTCATTTTCCATCTCACTTAACCTTGTGCATTTCTGTAGCGCTGGCATTTGTTCATCTTTAAACATCTGCACTACACCTGTAAGTCAGCAAATGTATTCAGAATTTGGTTCCACCTGTGTAAACACTCCAGATTCTTGTGGTTAAATTCAGATTCAAAGGTCAGCAAAGCTGAGAATAACCTCAAATAATACAGTGCATTAGCCTAGATTTTCACATTTTCCTCTGATACACACCAGATCAGTCTGTCAGTATTTCTTTGCTCAGACAGTCCGTTCACGTCCGATTCTGGCCTCTCGTTCCTTCGTAGGTGAGGTATGTGAACAAGTTCCTTGTGAAAATGGTTCTGACTGTCCCGGTACAACAGCTGAGGAAAATGTTTCTTGTAAGTATGGAGTTCATTTCCACAATAAGCATTTTTCTGTCTGTCTTGCCCTCAGATCTTAAATTTACAAAGAAGAAAATGTTCATTTCTTGCAATGTCCTCCAGGTCAGTTATAGCCAAACTGTGAGACATACTTTCTGTTTTCTCAACAGCATCGGGCTGGGAGGAGTCTTCTGTAATTGGTGAGTTTATTTCAAATCTCTCATCCAATGAAAAGCATCATATTCGCATGCTAATGAGTCACATGCAAAAATATTTCAGATTTCAGCATCATGTCACACAGGGCAGATGGCTAGCGCTCAGATCAGATGTGAATATGCATTAAATCACTTTCAATTTCCATTCATTAATTCACACGTAACATCTGCTCAGCGTTCATTAGACAGTCACGCTCCTTTAGTTTCTTGTTTTCAAAGCCAAGGCTGAAAAACATTATATAATAATAAGCTCCAAACGAGCACCAAAGATTTGTATGAACTTTCACAGAAGATACATTTATTATTTATTGATAAAGACTGTTTAAAGGCCTCAACATGTTTAGGGCAAGAATATTTGTTGTCCAGTGCAGTAGATTTTAAAACCATGTTTTCCCTGATAAGGGCCCTGCCGGCCGAACCCGTGTCACAACGGAGCCGTATGTGAGATCAGCGAGACGTACCGTGGCGACACTTTTGTTGGATACGTCTGCAGGTGTCCATCTGGCTTTGATGGTGTTCACTGCCAACACAGTAAGAAACTTCTAACAATTTTTCCATTTTTCCAACAAAATGATCCATTATTGTGTTGTGCTATGCCCAGTATCCCAGTGTAACAGGGAACGTTCTCAGAATGTTGGCTAATGTTCTTTAAAGGTGTCATCCCTGCATGTGACCACAGGTTTTGGAAATGACAGACAAAGGAAACAGGTTTTATTGTATATACTGTGTATACTGCATATATTGTATATACTGTAGCTTCTACAATATGTCTTGTAGTTAGTTTAAAAGTTAATTCAGTCAGGAAACAGTTGAAACAGGCAGAGTTATGTTTAAAAATGAATTCAACTCTAACTTTATTCTCATCAAAAAACACTAGCTGTTTTGTTGAGCACTTAAATGACAGAGAAAAACAAAACAGATAAATAAAAGATATTTGTATCTCTGTGCTGTGAGGCTCTCGTTGCTATTTTGTGTCTTTTTGTTTCTGTGGTTACAACACACTGCCTGTATTATTTATTGTTTTGGGAGAGAGAGAGAGAGAGAGAGAAAGAGTGGGAGCGTGCGACACCCGTCCACACCGCATGCGGAGCTCGATGCACACTACACCCCCATCAGTGACCCTAATTTGCACTCTTTCCTGAACTGACTTCTGAGTGCACTCAATAATTAACAGCAGATTGAAAGCACAGCGACTGCAGGCAGAGCAACAGAACTACAGTCCAGACATTCAGTAGCCCAGCTGAGATCTTTGGGAGATTGATCTGTTTCGACTTATTGACCTGTTTGGTTTTTGTCATCTTTTATATCATCTAAGGCTTTTGTAAGGCTGTACGAGAAACGCTAATGCTAACATCCCCAAGCTAAATATATTAAACCCACAACTCTTTCTTTTACAATATTTAATATTTTAAATAATAATACTTTTGAAAAACGTGAGTGTGTGTGCAAAACCTGTTGCTAAGGGGTTCTGGTTGGTTGCCAGGGTGTTCTACAACTGTAGAACAATTTCAAGCGAGTGACAGAGGCAACAAACAAGCAAATATTTAATGAATAAAATGCTTCTTCTTAATTGAGTCAACTTGGACGGCAAAAAACAGACATTTATAAATTAATTTGCTTGTTTTACACTTACTGTCCTATGTCACTGAAACCCTAACATTGTAACAAACCGCTGGACTGTACGCTAAGGATTATGGGATATAGGAAACATCTTTGTTGCCCTGGACACGCAAGGATGGCAGGATTTTACACAAGCTTTGATGCTTTTATAAGGTTTTGGACACGAGCGTGTTCTCAGAAAAGACCCAGCATGCACTTTTACTGATGTGTGAAGCCAAACTGAGTTCATTAACCTAGTTCTGCACCGGCAGCCTGGATCAGAGTTTGCATGTATTAGAAATGAAATTCTAAGACCAGAATGTATTTAGCATTGGAATGTCAAAATTGGTTCCCAAAACGAGCAGAGATCCATCTTTAAAACACATATATTCACATACATGTCTGTAGGTCAAAGGCTGTATGTTTAACTCTGCAGGAGTCGTACAGTAGCATCACAAATCCAGGGTGACAGTTGACCAACCCCCCATTGGTTCCTCACACCAATTAACTTGCTTCACTGGTTTCCCACCGAGAAAATTCCACCAATCAGAACGCACCGTTCTACCTCGACTGACAGGGGTGCTTGGATGCACATGACTGAAAAAAAAAACACATGAAAAAACTGTAAAACAACACTTCCACATTGCCCAGCTAACATTTTTTCTATGTAACGGTCTTCAAATCACACATTTGTTCTCTTCACCCATTTGTTCGGTTCCCACGAGACGTTCTGCTTAAGATGTCACGTAACTCCTGTTGTTGCCCTCCAGTGGTTTCCTACTGTGGTAAACCCAAAGGTTCTATTAATCTCTGCCAGGTAGCTAACAAAATGAGAGCTAAACCCCACCCTACAGACCCCCAAATTTCTGCTCGGATGACCCCAAGGCTTACGGCCTGTAACAAGTCTCTTGGGCTGCCGAAAGCAGATTTAAAATCAAACACAAAGCTCAGTGTGAGTTTAGGGCACAGAGGTGTGTGTTTAAAGCTGCTTCCTGTTTCAAACTCTTCTCATGAGTCATTTTCTAAACTAAGTGATCTGGTCCGTGCTGCACAAATCCATAAGAATTTGTGTTGATTCTTATTTGAAGTTCTCCTGAATAATTTTAGGAGAAACGTCTGAGACACAGTTGATACTTTAATGAGACTGAGAATCCCTTGAAGTCTGATGAGAAAATAGAGAAATAGCAAATGAGAAATATTTAGTTTCCTCTGCATGTCTTCAAACTCCATTATATCTCATGAACTGTAATTTTTTTATAGATATTTTGCTTTTCTTGTACATAAACAAGCATTTACATGTTAATCGCTGTGAGGGAAGAAATGTTTATCGCCCGTGTGGCAATTTAGGAGATAATGAGAAATTAAATCTGACCTTTTGTAGCTTTTTCCAGGTTGTTGCATTTGATGCATAATTTAATGCGATGAAAAATTACATCCTGCGAATGATTTATGTGCTTGTCTCTTCAGATATTAATGAGTGTGAGAAAAACCCGTGCAAAAACGGAGGCAGCTGCACAGATCTGCGTGCAAACTACACCTGCCAGTGTCCGGGTGAATACATGGGGAGGAACTGTCAGTACAGTAAGTGCAAACCAGCTTTATCACCTCTTTAATTAAAACAATCTTCGTGAATATTCATGATCAAACGCTGCATCTCTTAAGAAACAACTCAACAAACTAAAACTGCACTTTGACTCTGGGAGATTACATCCCCCTTCTTCTGATTGGCTCATACACTGGGGAGGCTGCTACCTGATTGGTCTGTACCTGTGAAGCTCACCCTCACACCTAATCATAACTATAGTAGGGAGAAACGTGGGGGGATGTAATTTTACAGGGAGTCACATTTTGATAGTACACCACCTTGGGGATGAGAACTATCTGCCTTCAATGTTTTTTTTGCACTGTGAAAGTATGAGGTTAATATGACATTGATGGAATAGTTGCTGCACAGCCCACAAAGCAATCTGTCATTTCTACACATTCAGGAGGGACACAGATTTTATTTTGTTTATTTTTGTCCATGCTACATATTTCCTATGACAGCGACACAACAACTAGCAACTCATCATACATCACAGAACTCAAGAGAGACTTGTGTAACTGTGACCTGTTTGCTGGTATGATTTGTTTGCCTGTGCAACAATTTTAGGTTGCAAGAACATTTTCGTAACATTTCCATTAAGTAAAAAATGTTAAGAATGTTCTAGGAACGTTCAAAACTACATTATTGCAATCACAACATTATTGCTTAGTTATGAGAACATTGTTTAAACATTTTCCTACAAGAACAATTCTGATAACTTTTAAGGAAACGTTAGCTGGGTACAGACTCCTATACACCTCTATGAGTGTATAATTAAATTAACTGAAGGTTGCTGTCATGTGCTCTCAGTTAGACGGCTCTCTAAGGAGCGTATATAACGTTACGCCCATCCAATCAGGTCTGATCTACAATCACGCTGTCCAGACACCACAGGAAGTGTTCCCCACAGGCCAGTCTGAGCCGCCCGCGGCTGCTTTTTATATCTCCCCAGGCGGTTCGATCGATAGGTAGGGAAGGTTTGAGTGCAGAGCTAATGTTGTCTCCAGAGCCCAGAGAGCAGAGCTGGGGCTGTAAGAAGAACAGGGAGGATGTTTCAGGGTTAGAAAGTCAAAGGGTTCGAATCGGACAGATGGTTCTGACATGACAAATTGTTGACATTTCTGGAGCCAGTAATTTGTCTGTGATGAAGACCTGTGAGTACATGATGTGAACGTGATGTTTGAGACAGATGAATGCAGCACTTGTGATGTTTTTTAAACGTTCCTTTAATAAACTGTTCTTGTTCATGGTTATTTTATGATTATCACAGAAGGTGCGATGATTCAGAATTTGATGTAGCTGTATTGTAATCAATAGGAATGGGAGATTATATTGAACGCTGGTTTGTGAGTGCAGGCAAACATTGTTTATCTTACCTCACGTTGAATCTTCTCTGGGGTCACAGAATGTTCTGGACCATTGGGAATGGAAGGAGGGATCATTTCTAACCAGCAGATAACAGCGTCCTCCACACACAGGGCTGTGTTCGGCCTGCAGAAGTGGTTTCCATACTTCGCCCGTCTTAACAAGAAGGGTCTCGTCAACGCCTGGACCCCCGCAGAAGGAGATAGGTTTCCATGGATTCAGGTAATTGGACATCGTTTGGCTGTGGTTCATCAAAGCATCTTTTTGTAAAAGCGTACAGTAAAATACGATCCGTACAGTAAATATTTGGCTACCCAAACTGCTGTAGCTTCGCCGTCGTTATTGCAGCCCCCAGTGGGCTTCAGTCATTCATCTTGTGATCTCAACCGGTTGAGTTTGTGCCGTTTCCTCACAGGTTAATCTACAGCGCAGGATGAGGGTGACCGGACTGATAACACAGGGAGCCAAGCGAATCGGCAGCCCCGAGTACGTGAAGTCGTATAAAGTAGCGTACAGTGAGGACGGAAGGGCCTGGAGCGTGTTTAAAGTCAAGGGCAGCGATGAGGACGCGGTAAGATGGGACACTGCGCTCGTTCTGCTTCAGATGAAAGCCTGAGGGGGGGGTTTTAAAATTAAGAAACAGTCAGTTTAAGAATTTCTCTTGCCAACCTGCTTTTTATTTGAACAGATATGTCTTATTGTACATCTCTATAACAAATCTATCCAGTTTTAGCATTTGAATGTAGCATCTTATATATCATAATCATAATATGTCTAGGGGTCAGAGTATTGTAGCGCTGTAGTACGCAAAGGTCACCAAAACTGATTTTGTTGTGCAGTTAAGCTGACATTGCAAGACCGAAGGCTTAAAATAATGTCACCTCCATTGCAAATTAAAGTCAGTTTTAAATACTTTTGATCAAAAATCCTGGCACACATACAATTTTAGTCAGCGATTCCTCCAGCAAAAAAGAAAAGGCAGTACATATTTTTAAAAGTCCTCTTGAATCAAATACAAGGAACTGATGATGTCATAACTAAATACAGATATTCACTGGAAACAGCGACAACGGAAGCCCCTCCTCCAGCTCCTTCAGCCCACCAATCGAATCGCAGTACATTCGCATTTACCCGCAGGTGTGCAGGAAACACTGCACCCTGCGCATGGAGCTGCTGGGCTGCGAGATCACAGGTCTGAGCGTCTCATATTTACATTCTTCTGCATCCGAGACAATCATAAAAATCACATTCAGATTTCCTGGATTCTGTTTTCCAAGGATGTTCGGAGCCCATGGGGATGAAATCCGGACACATCCAGGACTTTCAACTCTCCTCCTCCAGTGTGTTTCACACCCTCAACATAGGCATGTTCTCCTGGGAACCGTCCAAGGCCAGGCTGGACAAACAGGGCAAGGTCAACGCGTGGACATCTTCCCACAACGACCAATCGCAGTGGCTGCAGGTGAGACAGACGCCTCTGAACACAAACGCAGAACAACAAGAGTGAGAGATATGAATGATATCATGATAGATTTGACAACATGGAATCCATAAACCTTCAGTGTATGATTGAATTTCAGCCTCTTTATGACAAACACATTTGTTCTCATAAAATCAATACATTGCAGGATAATCTTTCATTTTTTCATTATCCTCCACATATACTTTCCCACAGGTCAACTCCAGGTTAATAAACACCTCAGTGTCACTAACTAACTCACTAACCAAACTAAACTAGTTAACTGTTCACTTATTCATGCTTGCTGAGAAAGCTTTGAAGGAACTTTCAGAGAACGTTAGCCAATGTTCAAAAACTTACCCTAGTCGCTTGAAAGCTGAACCCAAGAGCTGAACAAATCCTCTCTCATGTTAATTCCAGGTGGATTTACTGAGTCCCACCAAAATCACAGGAATCATCACTCAAGGAGCCAAAGACTTCGGCCGTGTGCAGTTTGTGGGATCTTTTAAACTGGCGTTCAGTGACGATGGAGAGAGATGGTCCATCTATCAGGACGAGAAGCAGAAGAAAGACAAGGTGAGACACATAAATTTACCACGATAAACGTATTTTCCATTAAAATGTCACAGTAACAACAACTAACAACACATTACAGTAATATTAACAAAAAATGGTTCTTGCAGGAAGTGTTTGCAAGATACTGTAGACTCACCTGTATGTAAAATATTTGTGCCTGTAGTTATAAATTATATTTAATTAAATGTTTTATAATTATTAAGCATGCTGTAAACTAATACATTTAGAATCAAAGAAATGAATTTATATGATATCAATGTTTTTTTGTTTTCCTCATCACGTTTATGGAAATGTAAAATGTCTCCCTTATGAAAATGACTGTCAGGGCTGAAAATGTCACACAGATGTAATAAAAGGATGTGACATCAGCACTAGCCAGGAGAAAACTGAACTCTCAGCATTTTTTGACAATCTCAGATTGCAGCAGAAGTTATCACCTCTGCTTCCCGGCCGGAGGGGCCAACAAAAGATTTTCTCAGCACCAGTTTCTTTGAGGACCCAAACTTCAGCAGGAATCTGTGGAGAAGAGTGACAGTTTCAGTGCTGTATTTTTATTATTAAGGATTATTACTAAGGATTTTTTTAACTTGGCACAAAACCCTTTCCTGAAGTGATGCTACAAAGATTATTATAGAAATATTTTTATTTTGTAATATTAAGCCTGGTGGACAAAAACTGGCCAAAATAACTGGGTTGAAACACTCTGAAAATGTTAGCAGCCACTCAGGATAGTCTAGTGTCACGAAGGTGTTTTTTTGCCCAGACAAGCACCACTTATATTTTCTCTAGAAAATGTGAATATTTGGTTACAGGTTTTCTTTAGTATCTCACGTGTGTTTGTGAAACTGGTTCTGTGGTGCTGTGTTACTGCTTCAGTGAGTGTCTCTCTCAGGCTAAAACTGATGAAGATGAAGGACAAGACCTTGAGTTTTGCAGTGATGTGGGATTGTACTTCTTATAACACTTAACAGCACACACACTCTCTCTCACTTTCTCACACACACACACACACACACACACACACACACACACACACACACTTTCTCTGTCTGTCTGTCTGTCTCTCTCTCACACTCTCTCTTTTTCACGCTCTATCTCACACACACTCTTTCTCTCTCTCTCTCACACACACACACTCAGGTCATGACAGTCGTGGTGGGGGGTTATTAATGTACTCTGGCAGTGCTGATGAGATGTTTTCACTGCAGAGTAATTTCTCTCTGAGGAGAGAATCTGTGAACAATGTCCTTTAACAAACGCCATTAACAGACGGCAGGTTAAGAGCGAACGACAGCCAAACTTCTGACTCTAATGCAGCTTCATACAACCTCATTTAAAACACAATAATACCTTTATGAGATGTTTGTTTTGGCTAATCGCAGCATTTAACACAATGTCTGTCTGTGTTCAGATCTTCCAAGGAAACTTTGACAACGAAACTCACAGGAAAAACGTGATCGATCCACCGATCTACGCCCGTTTCGTACGGATCCTCCCGTGGTCGTGGTACGGACGCATCACAATGAGGGTGGAGCTTCTGGGATGTCCCGAGGACCAATGAGACGTCCTAATGACTGACTGTCACATTTCTAACTATGATGCTTCGATACGTTGTGTCTCTGTTTAGAAAAATAACATCTTTTGATTACATTTATGATACTTTTATGAGTATTGTGATGAATTTGCGCGCTGTAAATTGTCGCAGTGCTTTACAATGTTACCGTCAAAATACGACTGACTTATTTGACAAGTGAGTATATTTAGCTGTAAATAGTCAATCGCTCAGGTCAAAGGTCACCTGCTAGAATAGTGTTCTGAGTGTTTGATTTAAGGATTTATGAAGGTTGTCAGAAGTTGTGATATTAACTATATTTACTTCTTTGGAAATCAAACTTTAAAAGATTATAAAGTACATACATTTCAGTATAATCTATCCTCCTACCATTTATCAAAGATTATTAAACACTAGCAATTCAAACTGTCTGAAACTATCAGATTTGACAAGCTTCCTCCACATTTACGTCTTGTTTCATATCCCATCATAACGTTT
Organism: Yasuhikotakia modesta; assembly: GCA_036877545.1. NCBI lineage: Eukaryota > Metazoa > Chordata > Actinopteri > Cypriniformes > Botiidae > Yasuhikotakia > Yasuhikotakia modesta. The sequence goes on along the minus strand of JBAJNP010004310.1, from coordinate 20,729 downwards.
TCGATACATGTGAGATATAACCATAATAAAACATTCAACTCACGTTACTGAAAGAGCGTTCTGACATCTTTGAGATGGTCAGACAACGTTCTGAGAACGTTCCCTGGTAGCTGGGATTCCGTTTCACTGTTTTTCTGTTCAAACAAAATGCAAGTTGCATAGCACAACATTTAGACTTATTCAAGCTACAAACTCTTAATTCAATGTTTTGCAGTGTTTTGAAAATCTGTAAATACAACATGAAACAAAAGTAGTTTTCTTATAAGCATAGCTATACTGACTTCTGTCTGTCATCACAGTATTTACAGGACAGGAATTATTTAACAGAGTTTAATGTATAAACCACAGACAGTGTTTCTCAACTCTATATGGTGACTTTAAAAATAAAGCAAAAATTGAAATTGTTGTGGTAGCGATTTCTTCCGTGTATGAAGATATTTCTTGTTCTTTTGGCTGATGATTTCATTAAACACAACAACTGCAGTGATAGTCTGACCTTTCAAAAACACATGAACAGCAAAAGCTGGCGTTTAGAGCGGCGCTGGTCTCGCCACATGCTGCAAAACTTATAACAGGTTGTATTGTCTGTGTGGGTGCTGTTCATCTCTGACACTGAAAGAAAGACAGAAAGAAAGAAAGAAAGTATTGCTTTAAAAAGTAAAAAGTTCCTTATTCATAGATGTAACCTCACGTGACCTGATAACACACACACACATTCACACTCACTCATCTGAATTCTAAATATGCAAAGATGTAAATCCGCTGTTAACATTTTAACAATCTGTGAAGGAGGATAAAGTTCCAGGGTTCACACCTGAAGACACGAGACTTCATTCACATGTTAACATAATCCAAACAGACAGCTGTGATAAACACACACACACTGACACACACAAAACACGCTGCAACACAAAGCCAGAAACACACACAGCTGTGTCGTGCGCACAGTCAACAGGGAACGTTCTCAGAATGTTGGCTAAGGTTCTATAAAAGTTCTCTCAAAGCGTTTTAACTTTAACAATTGTTAGGTTAAGTTAGTGGAACATTTTTTAGATGTTCTGTAACATAGGAGATTGTGGTAAGGTAAGATTTTGTTGAAAACTGGTTTGTCGTGTATTCCCTCATTAACTTATTATTCATTTTAATAACTTATAATGTTTAACCTCAAAAAGTTTCATACTGTAGCTTTTTAAACTCCCTGAATCTGTGCAGTCACTCGTGAATTCTGATTGGTGGAGGACATGCACCAATCCTCTGAGTGTAAATTGTAACCATGCAAATCATTTTAAAAGAGGCCAGTTCTCATGAGACGAGTCCTGACTAACATCACATCACTGTCTGAGCCACAGAACAGCTCCAGTCTGCAAACATGCAAAGGAGCCAAACTATTACATAACCAAGCAAATAATGCACAGCTTTGATAAAATATTACAGTATGATTAAACTCAATGGCCACAAAAACTGATGTCTGCCCCTTTATCACTGTTATTTTAAATATATATACTTCATATTATGTTGATGTTTGGCGTTTGCAAGCTTGTAAACTTTGGTTATTGATTTTAAGCAACAATAAAGTGTAACACAATGTTAGCCAAAAAGTGTTAAAGTGATTGATGTTTGTAACTCGACAAAACCTCTCAATCTATTTATAATAACTACAAAACAACTGTAATAGTTTGTATTCATTGAAAATGGATAATCGTGTTAATTTCAACCACAATACCTACAGCTTCTTTTAATAGACATAGACCACAGAGAGCACGACTGCCATCTAGCGGTAGTTTCAGGTTAATGTGACTCAGGTTATTATGAGCGCAAAACTGTGATTCGCAGCTTAATGCAACGTTTAACCAATTCAAATAAATGCATAATGCTTGAAACATAACACGTCGTGACCCTTTAAAGTGTCTGAAACGTGTTAAATCTCTGTTGAAACGACTGTAAGGTCATATCAATAGACACACACACACACACAAGCACAGAGATAGAGGAAACAGTCACTCCTCTGTTCATACAGATAGCCTCTGCTTCATTCATTCAGCTGTCAGTCAGAGAACAAACACCAGGCACAAGCGCTGGAGACAGGATGTGATGGACAATCATCTTGTGACAACAGGAAGTAGGGACAGAGAAAACAAAGACCCCCTTTACGTCCCGTCCCTCCACCCACCGGGAGTCAAGAAAGAGCCACTTCAGACCTGACTGAGCACATCTGCACACAATACATTCACCCCGACTCGTGTTAGTGTAAAGATAATGAGATGATAACACAGGCCGTCCTCACAGGAACTAAGAACTGATTCCAATGTGCAGATATGATGCTTAAAGCAACTGTTCACTCAAAAATGACAAACTTGAGGACACGGACAAGGCTTTTCACAGCGATGGTTTAGAAGAACCATTTACGGTTCCTCAAGGAACCATTCAGTCAACGCTTCTTAAAAGAACCGTTTCTTTCCCTACCATCTTGTAAGCTAAAGATTTGTTTTACTACAAAGAACGTTTTGTGAAACAGAAAGGTTCTGCGGATGTTAATGGTTCTTTATGGAACCATTTAGAAACTTCTTCCTAGGAGCGAGGAGTTAAACGTGTGCTGTGGTTTTGAACCCCCCTGTGGAATGTTTCGTAACTCACATTCGTCCATCTTTAGCTCAACACAGAAACTCAGACAAACAGTCCGTTCATGACATCCAGAGACTGAATGTTGATTTTTGAGGTGTTACCACAGGTGTTGTACTGAGCTAGTTTTGGTGTAGTCTGACAGACTGGCTGGGTGTGCCTACTGGAAAACTGCTGACTACAGAACCAGTTCACATTAACACGTGGAAAACCAGCAGCGTGGAGTTTCACTTCCTCGCTGTTGTCATGGAGTAACAGAATAATCAAAAATGGGGTTGTTCAGAGTCACACTACTTCACCCTGTAAGGTCAGATTTCACCCAACAACAGAATTATTTTTATCAACAGCATAGCAACAGACTTAATATCACTCACAACATTTTCGCAACACCCTGGCAACCACCCAAAACAACCTGACAGTGGGAGTCTGACAGGGAAAAAGTTATGTAATTTAAGACAGACAAACAGACAGACAGACAGACAGAAGTTAGGTTGTTGTCAAACTTACGGAACAGCTCATTCATACACCATACATTATCAAAAGATCTAGTTTTCTGGACTATTTACAAAGCTGTGTCTATGCACAGAATGTCTACTGTACTTAAAGCTATGGCTATAAACTTACTGTACATTATTTACTGCATGTACAGTTGAATCAATAATCTACTGTACATTACATCACCTGCCCCAAACGAATGTCTAGCACACTTTACATTATCCATCCCCAAAACAATCGTCTACTGTACTTTAAATGAATGTCTTATTATTTTCTGCAATTAACATAATTCAGATTTTCTTAGATAATCTTAGCCTACAAGCCTGCAAAGTTCTTTAACAGCTTCTTAAACCCACACATTTCTGCTTTCCCCACCAGCAGTAATTTCAGGAGCGAGGAAAAAAGTTAACCACTGATCTCAGGGGGCCGTGCAGCTAAATTCCTGGGGGCTCATTTTTTGAAAATGAATCAGACCTTGTAGCAAACATACAGTACCTGCTTTTTAAGAGCAAACCTGTGCACTCAGTGCCTCTGAAGGCATCGCTCAGGGCAGCCGCATGCGTGTTTTTGCTGCGTTTGCCCTGCAGGTATTTGGCAGAAAGGTGTCTTTGTGTGGGCTGATTGTAAACAGCCGTCGCATTCATGCATGCGCCTCGAAAATGTGTGAAGTTCAAGCCGCTTCTACAAGTGGAGCACGAACGTGTTTCTTTACACGTTCTTGGATGCAAGTTTGGTGCTTGTAAACCTCAACGAATCTGCTTTGAAGCTGACTGAAGACAACTTTGAACCTAATAAAAAAACACTGGAAGACAGAACAAATCTGTGAATTTACTGAAAATATAATGCATAATGGTGCAATATATGCAAATATATTGCACCATTATATATATAAATATATATATAAATATATATAAATATGCAAATGCACCATTATGCACCATTATAAACATTTATAAAATGTTTAGCATTCATGCTACCTCAATGATTCAAGCACTGGCAGTAATGTCTAATATTGTGTGTTAAAACAGGCCGCCAAAAATAGGACTGTGACCTTATCTTTATAAAATAAGAGTGTAAAAAAGAAACAAGAACGTGTGGTACACGGTTTTAAGACTTTTGACCAAATTAGGCTACAGTTGTACAATTGTGTGCCTCTCATTTTAATGGAATAAAAAGCACATTACGTAAACCACTGATATCAGTCTCACATTTGGCCATATCTGGTCACATCAGAAAACATCTAGCATTCAAGTGCCCTCAACTGAAAGTGCTTTTAAAGGATATTAGCATTACAATATCTGAAGCACACGTGACAACCTGTCCAACATTTCACTGAAATAATAATAATTATTAATAATAATAATAATAATAATAATAATATATTCTATTGCATTAGCCTTTGAAATAATAATCCTAATCAAAAACGTTCTTGCAGTTATGTTACATAAAACATTATTCTTATGTTTTTAGTGGGACGTTTTGGAAACGTTACATAATCACAAAACGCTTGATCCAAGCCAAAACGTTAGTACAACGTCTACAAAACCGCATGTTTCGAACGTTCCTAGAACGTTTTTACAACCTTACTAATGCATATACCGTATAGACCCGATCTTTCTAGTGCATTGTTGTACAATTACGTGAATGAAGCAGTAGAGGGTGTTGATGACGTAGGCACTCGCACCCCGCGGCGGCGTGACGTGTGCGGGGGGCAGCGTGACGTGTGCGGGGGGCAGCGACCGGTCTGGATGCGGGACTCATCACAGATCATTCAGCGGGACTCGCAGCTCGGCTACACGAGGTAAGAACCGCTACCCGCACATTCATCCTTCACCCTCCATCACCAAACTTCAGTCACTTATAAACGTGTTTTTCAGTATTTATACATGCATATAATAACTATAAGTACAGTTATATAGTACAGCTCAAATAGTTACATTTATTTAAGGGGTAATAACGTTGCGTATTAAATTAGTTGTTTTGACTAATTGTTCATTTCAAATGTTTCAAGAATTACAACAATTCTCTGTTTTTACTAGTTTTACTACTTTTATTATATCCGCAAAGTTGATATATAACATGGTCGTTTTATTATGAAGTTGATATTTTGATTCATATGAGGTCATTTAAAGCTTATGTTTGTTTATAACAGTTTATAACACAGGGTACAGCTGGATTTTGCTTCTAACACAGTTGCATCACTAGGTTTCATAAATAGGTCATAGTTGGAGTATTTCATTGTTATGCTGTATGTTTTCAGCTGATAACATAACTCATCTGCTCATCTTCCTCAATTCAATCCGTGGCTTTTAAAGCTGTACTGTGGTTGACCAGCGGTAAACAGCCCATTACCATTAACACAAACAACTTCCACTTGTTATTTATCAGTGAATTGTGAGGCTCTAGTCTGTCTCCATTACGACCAAAACTCAGAGTGTAAACAGCTGGTTACACAAATATTAAATTAATAATGCATGGATTTATTTGATACTAAATGAAGCACTGTGTGTTTCAGAGAGAGTTCAGTTCGCCATCCATCAGTTTAAAGCGGAAATCATTTACTTTGGGATATTTAAAGCCACAGTCCTTGACTTTAGTCTCTCTACCACCCTTTCTGTTTGAGTTAAATGAAGCCAAATTGACATTCTCAGACAACTTATTAACTTACTTTTGCCCCTGTAGCACCACTGTACAAAACTTGCCCGACTTCTCTCACAGAAGAATCTGTTAGGTTGAAAACAACAGGGTTTGGTATAAATTGCAATGCATTATGCATGTTTGGGGTTAGTTGTGGTTAATGGTCTGTCAGCTGTTTAACTGCTGGTCTCAAGGTCGTGTTACCAGATTCTTCAAAGATACGTCCATTGGTCTGTGATGACCATGGCTGAACTTTGACCTTTTCCTCTCATGGCTGCCAGAACTCAATAAACCAGCGGATTTTCCGGGTGACCTTTCGTTGTGGAGTAGACCGGGTCGGTCCGGGTCGATGCGTTTCACCCGCGAGTGCCTTCGGGTTAATGTCCAGCATCCTTTACTGCATTAGCGAGAACGCTGTTTAAACATTGATAAAACACAGGACGTCATGCTAACATGAAGGCCTAATGTGAACTAATTTAAAGCGCATACAGTAAATGTAAACATTCTTTGTAGCACCATAGGTTCCACAAGGAACTTTCTTATAAACAAGAACCATTTGTGAGTGGAAGTAGCATCTGTCTTTAGTGTTTTGGCATAGAAAAAGGGGCGTGACTGTTAGACTACCGTTGGAGACGAGAGGGTAACGGTTCTGGCTCCGCCCAAAACGTCACACTGACATCATCAGAGAAGGTCTTCTGTTCTAGAGGGAAAGTACATTTTCAGACTTTGATGAACATTTTTAAGAGCACATGAATATAAAGAATGACATGCACAATTATTAATAATCTGCAAAGTTTCTGTGTTCCTTTAAGCACCAGATCTTAGATACTGCAGTTCTTGTGGATGTTGAGAAGATATTCCCTGTAGCAACAGAATTAATTGGATCATTAACTTGTAGCACAGGGTGTGTTGGCTGTTATTTTAGAAAGGTCAAATGGAGAAATAAGAACTCGCACACAGATCTGTTGAGACTGTATTGCAGCGCTGAGAGGAATGTTGACTTTGGACTGAGGACTTGCAGAGGGACTTGTGAGGACACCTATGATAACATATTTTCAAAATGCTCCATGTGTCGCAAAGCTAACAAACATCTAGAGAAACTAGATAATGGCCGCCATCTGCTTTCTGTTTACAAACCTGCATTTGGTTTCAAGATATCTAATGAAATATTTATGAAAAATAGCTGGGAAATCGAAGGTGAAAATATATCCTGGAAGTTGAGGTGGTGTGTGGATTTGTTGAGGGTGTGATGAAAAGACGGTTGTAATTTAAAAATGAGCACTGAAGGCTCATTGTGCGCCAAGGTGGCGCGAGGGTGACGTCAAAAAACCCTGGGAATGCTGGGAGGGAAAACTAGCATGGACGCCCCATGCAACCCGCAGGAAAATATTCTTACTCAAAGACTGTTTATTTGTGGTACGAGACTTTGCATTTAAACAAACAGCCGTGCCCAAGAGGCACAGACTCTTTACAGGGCTTGTTTAAGCTAAATAAAAAGACCCTTGTTGTTAAAAATGAGGTGTGTCATTTTTGTGCCAGAATATGTGAAGGGCAAAAATAACATCTATTTTTAAACCAGTTTTGTGAACACTACCTCCAACTGCCATTGGTCAGACCAAAAGACAGTGTCACCTGAAAGAAATGCGATTGGCTGAGCCAGTGGCGTTACGCTGCGCTGGTTGGGATTCTCAAACAAACCAAGTAATGTTTAAATTAAATAACAGTGTCTGCCAACTAAATATTGCCCCTGAACGTTCCACCAAACGTTCTACCAACAACTTAAGAAGTTTGACTAACATAACTGCAAGAATGTTTATGATAACTTTAGAGAACATTAGCCAACGTTCAGAGAATGCTTCCTGTTAGCTTACCTGAAAAGTATTTAAACATAGAAACAGTCTTGAAGAATATTACCTGCTTTGTGATCAAACGTCTGTCTGCTGTTCATGGTGTGAGCTGTGCTCAGACATAGCTGCTCCGCTCAAAGAGTCTTTATATGCGAGTACAGAACCGTCCCTCACGCTGGACTCTGTGAATAGAAGGTGTAGTGTCTTAAACTCGATTCGAAGTTATAGGCTGAATGAAACAGTTATATTTAGTCTTAGGTAACTAGCCATGAGCATGAAGCTAATGGCTCCAGTCAGATTTTAAAAAGCAAAATAACTGCCTATTTGGACGGGTGACGTGACAACAGTGTTTTACATTGTTTTTTAAATGGACATCATCGCATAATGTTTTCTATCACATCCATTCCCAACAAACCGAAGGCAGTGAGCAGTATATAGTATGCAGTATTCAACAAGTAGTACGTTAGTATGCATTGCCACCCTTGTTTAATATTAGACTCAAAAGGAGCCTTTGTATTAACCAGAACAGTGACTCCTCATTGTTCACACTGAATAGCTGAGCTGTTTTCTGACCTCTGCACATTGTTTTCCAAAAGGGTCGGATGTGAAACTCATTCTATATCCAATTCGAATATGTTTTCAATCCTAGAACCACCACTTAGGGTCTATAACTCCCTGTATACTGTATATAGCTTATATTTGTATATATAGTGCAATACATTAAATTACATTATACGCCATCATCTAGACCTATATAAAATCGTGAACAATGTCAAACATTCACCTCTTTAAATGTGAATCAGGCTTTAACCCCGTCTGTGTTTGGTAAATACATTCAGCAGAAATTTACTGTGGCACCTGTAACAAACTGATGTGACTTATGTAATACAGTGTATGAAATGAACTCAGCTTAGAGCAAGTGTGTGTGTGTGTGTGTGTGTGGGGGGAACATACGGAATGAGTTTAAGTGTTGTGACGTGTTGTTTAGCCAGCAGGACCCAGAGTGAAGCCGGATGATGAAGACTGTTTAATGTTCAACTTAAACATGCTAGTGCACTAAACCACTGCAAGAGTGTGTCCATCTAGAAATGAGATACAGCCTGGAAAATTAAGCACGTGTGTTAGGGTGAGGCTAGCTGCTGCCAGGGCCAAAAGTATATAACATTAGTATATATATATATATATATATATATGTGTGTCCTATAGTATACATTTATATATTTAATACACTGTATGTTTAATATAGTTACAAATTTGAAAAAATAATTAACTTACATTTATAACTAAAAATATGTTACATATATTTATATACAGTATAAATATATTTAACACTTATTGTTCAGATAACGTTAGTGTTAATGTTAAACAGAAACACTGAAGGCACTTTAATAACCATGTCTGATTTCACTGTAAATAAAGAGGCTTTGTGGCCTCCAGTCATGTACCTGTCATCAGTTTAATGTCGACTGGAAAGACTGTGTGTTCCTCAAAACAGCATCTGGTTTGTGGGAGGAAATGTCTCTTGCTCTCTGACTGATGTTGTGGAGATGAAGGGTTACAGTGTGTTAGAATCAAACATCATCATTAAACACAGTCATTAACATCAGAGTTCAGCATCAGTTTATCTGTTTCTGTACCTGAAGATGAATCTGTGCAGATCTTCTGAAAACTGCCTTGAGCGTTTCAGCTGTATCACCAGCTGAACTTCCTGTCAAGCATAATTAACACATTTAACAAACATTTTCACCTCAGAATTTACAGTAAATGTGTGAGTTTACTGTATATTTACAGCAGTCCTTCTGCAAAGGACAGCTGCATCTTAATTGGTTATTGATTTAGCACTCAGTTGTTAAATAAATCACAATATAAATCACAATATAAATCACAATATAAATCACAATATAAATCACAATGCTCTATTGTTCACTGACAACCTCCCAGATGTAAGAATGCTTCCATAATGTTTCCATTAAGTAACAAAAATGTTAAAGGTTTCTTTGAAAGTTCTAGGGATGTCTTAAATTTTGAAATACATTCCAAGAAAAACATTTTTCAATAAATATGACATATAAAGTTAATACATTTTCTAATAATGTTACTGCAAGAATGTTTCTGACAACTTTGAGACACCCTCTAAGGAACATTATGCAACGTTCCAGCAGCGTTTGCTAGCTATCTGTTGCCTTTGATCTTCTAACAGTAAACACAAGCCACAGAAACACAACTGATCTCCTTACAGGATCGACTGCCAGATGAGGGAAAAAGACTTTACAGTAAATAAAAGCACAGCAGACAGAGACGACGACTCAATTCAAGCACTTAAGAGAGATTATGCTTTGGCACGTTAGCCAATGAGGTCAAAAGTGAACGAGGCTCCTGCCAAAACGGGTCCATAATCTTTCAGAACCACACAGCTGCTCAGGAACCAGCGAGAATCATTGGGCAACGTAAATAAATAACCAAAGCAATGACAATTGTACAGTCAAACTGTGTGTAATATCAGTGTGAGTCTGATAGTAGCTCTTGCTTTTCTAACAAAAGACTCTTCGGATGAAAGACTTGAGAATGAGTTTCTTTAGAAGTCAAACCTTTTGCATTAAACAACCATTTACATTAGAAAAGTTCATTTCAGTGCAACTGTTGTCAAAACGCTTTTAAAAGATGATCACAGCCACTTGCCTAAAAGCTTTTTAAACTAAACAATTTAAATCAGATATTGTCCAAGTGAACGGTTTGGGCTTTGCAGAAGAGATTTCCAAATTAGGAAAGTTCTGTAGGATTCCTGGTACAATTTGTTCTGGAGTTAACCCATTTTAAAATGGGATAAAGACCAAATTTTGTTAACCTTGTCCGGCCGCTTATATTTCACTCCAGTCCACAAGTGACCCAAACAGGCAGCTATTACGGTTTCAAAACCTTAAACATGCCTTTATCTGATTACAAATTGGCCCTGTTTTATTAACTTTAATTAGTTTCTGATGTAATGTCAAGGCAGTTTCATCAATCCGGAATAAACCTACAAAAACAAAAAGAGAAAAGGATTAAGATGCATCACAATACTGAGTCAGTGTTTACACTGGACTGTCTTAAAGTCACCAATTAGAATTGGAACCATTTACTGGCAGCTAGTGATTGTTTCCCTTATTGTAGAATTTGTGCCTCTTCTTAGAAGTTCTCAGCTGAGCAAAAGTAAATCTTTCTGGTGCTAATGTGAATTGGTTGGTGGTCTGGCACCGGTTCTTAATCGCTCCTGTTGTCTGATGAACTACAGTTGTGTGTTTAAGACGTTCACACGTGTTTGAAAAGACAAGGATTGTTTGGATTGACACAATAGATCGTCACAGAGGAATGTGACTGGTGACATTGTTCTGTGTCAGCTGCAGAGTTAGTGTGGATAAGAGTTAAGAGTCTGTGTTTGGTTAACCGTCACCCTGCAAAACATGGTGTGTTTGACAGTCGTTACGCTAAAAGAAGCCTCAGGGCTATTCGGATGGGAACCGATTCTTCCAGCTCTAACAATTGTGTCATAAACTGACTCGTGGGACAAAACAAAATCAATGCAGTGTGTTGTGGCCCTATCTGTTGTGATGTACTACTGTTCTCCAGTGTGACTCCAGTGTGTCTTATTGGGGTCGTACAAAACATTTCATTTTCAAATTCACTCATTCCATAGGTTCAAAAATAATATATCCAAAAACTTAAATCTAGATAAACTCATAACCTCAATTAACTGACTCAGTCTATTGTTAGACCAGCATTATGAGGTAGTTCAACAAACACCACAGCTAACAGTTTTAGGCTATAAAAAGTTCTTCAAAATTTTCTGCAAGAATGTTGTTGATAACTTTAAAAGAACGTTAGCCAGCGTTTGGAAACGTTTTAACCTTGTCCCAACTAAGCATGCTCACAGTTCTGTGGTAACTAACCTTATAAGAGAGGCACTGCGTCTGTGAGCGTTCATTGTTATCAGCGATGGCTTCCTGGTGTGTGTAATGACTGTTTGCAGGGTGGGGGGGTGGGTGCAATGGGGGGGCTGGTGTTGGATACGCTGCAGAGCAGTTCTGCTGACTGCAGTAGAGAGAAACTAGCTCAGTGCGTCAGCACTCTGAAATGAATGAAGAAATAGCTGATCAATTTAAGTGACTGCAGAGAGAGAGACAGAGACGTCTGCAGAGTTTCCAACCTGATCTTCTGCGCAGCCGTCCTCACATGCGCTGCGTGAGACGGTAAGTCCCGTCTGAATTCTGTAGTCCAAAGTTTGGTGCTAGTTTGCGATGTCTTCACACTGAGGGATGAAGGTGAAAGATGCAGGAATCAGCGTTGCAGCATTAGCCCTTGGATTGCAGTGGTGTTGTTTAAGATTAACACATGCCTGCGCGCATGCACGCATTCAGGCAGTGGTGCATGCACGCAAGCAGAAGTTTAAAAGTCCTGGATGATTATTACAGTAATTGTTCTACTCACAGAAGTGGTTTTGTTGAAAATGTCAAATCAAAGTTGTGGGTGAAAAGGACACTGTGTGACAGTGCGGCATGCAGGACTCGCTGCAGACACGCTGATATCTGATGCATGCGCGCAAAATCAGAACACTTAAACTGCAGTTAAAATGACTCTTAAATAAAGCTCAAGTGAAAGGTGGTGTGTTAAACGCATACTGTCTCACTTACTTGTCGTGTTCTCTATGTAGTGAAGTGACCATTCCAACCTTCCGGTGCTATAAATCAAGATGATACTTTTGGTTTCCTTCCTCCTCCTCTCTGCGAGTCGGGCGGACAACTTTGAGGAGACGTACAGTGACCTGGAACACTACAGGACCATCTACATCTCAGGTAAACAGTTGGTTAACTGTTGGTTGACACACAGATTAAACTTGTGTATGTTTTTGTGTCAAGAATGTAAAAGAGAGGGTTGGACCACCTGTCTCAAAGAACTGCCCCCCTCCAGTTAAACATTTAAAGTATTTTAACCATTCTGCATCACATTATCTTGCTTAGTGTTTGATTGTTAGTCGCTAATAATCGCCTCTGTCTGACCTTCAGAAAATGGCCCCCGGCTCTCAGTTGACACAACTCAACCCAAAGTGGTCTCTCAGCGCGGAGGGAATGCCACACTGCCATGCACCTTCAACAGGGACCCCTCTGCTGTCCCCAACCCCAAATTAAGGATCAAATGGACTAAACTTACCTCAGACTATCTGAAGGAAATCGATGTTTTCGTAGCCATGGGTTTCCACAAAAAGAGCTACGGTCATTTCCACGGTCGCGTGCACCTGCAGTCCTCGAGCGAGAATGACGCCTCACTTGTCATCAATGACATCACACTGGAGGATTATGGGAAATACAAGTGTGAGGTCATCGACGGCTTGGAAGATGCCACAGTGGTTGTGTCGCTGGACCTGCGAGGTAAACATGGCTAAACATCTAAACATCTTGACATCTAAACAGGTTTAACTATGCTAAGGCAAAAGTTAACTTGAGACTTCATGCTTTGTGAAGTTTAAACACTATTTAACACCCTGCAGAACATAATTTATAAATCTGGACTATTAGTAAGATCTTAAAACAACAACAGAGCCAAATAATGACACATTTAATTTGTCCTTGCTGTCTCCACTACTGGCGTCTTTTCAACTGCCTACAATAAATCAATATTTTATTTACTGTCCATGATGAATTACAGAAAACATTGATTTGGCAATTGGCACTTTGATTATAGCCAAATCACACACATTATTTTCTAATCGGATGTTTTAGAACAGATGCCAGTTTAACAAACTCTTAACACACACACACATAAAATGCTTGATTTTATGTGTGTCCACAGGCATTTTGTTTCCATACTCTCCTCGACTGGGTCGCTATAACCTCAACTTCCACGATGCTGAGAAAGCTTGTCAAGACCAGGACGCCATCGTTGCATCTTTTGAGCAGCTGACCAGCGCCTGGAGAGACGGGCTGGACTGGTGCAACGCAGGGTGGCTCAGCGACGGATCGGTGCAGTACCCCATCACAAAACCCAGAGAACCCTGTGGAGGCCAAAACACTGTACCTGGTGTGAGAAGTTATGGGATGCGTGACAAGCAAAAAGAAAGATATGATGTCTTCTGTTTCACATCCAACTTCAAAGGTTTGTCTAATTTATATGATGTTTAATCTGGGTTTGGCCAATGGCAGCATTTTTAATCTCAAAAATCTTCATTGTTTGAACACAACTTCATATTTATGATTTTAACTTCACAATTAACTCATCACATTTTTCTCCAGGGCGGTTCTATTACTTAATACACCCAACCAAACTCACGTACGACGAGGCAGTGCGGGCGTGTCAAAAGGATGGAGCCCAGATCGCTAAAGTTGGGCAGATGTACGCTGCGTGGAAGCTGCTGGGCTACGACCGCTGTGATGCGGGCTGGCTGGCGGACGGCAGCGTGCGGTACCCGATCTCACGCCCGCGCCGGCGCTGTAGCCCCACGGAGGCCGCCGTGCGCTTCTCCGGCTTCCCCGATAAGAAGCACAAACTGTATGGCGTTTACTGCTACAAGAGCGAGAAATGAGACGCCGTCCGACCGCAAACTAAGCGTTTTAATGTAAGGAGTTAGTTTGAGTGCGTTAAACTGTGATGAAATCTCTAGATACTGTAATACGAAATGATTTGAGGCTACAGTAAGTGACGGGTGTTTGTTTGAAGATCAGGGGACCAAGGTGCCCTCGTCTCTCAAAATCAAGCCTTCTCCACAAAACGCCAAAAGGACAACAATAAAAGCAAAAGAGATATTTGGTGAGATGTTGCAGAGTCAAACTGTGCTCTCTCATTTAGCATGAAGTAGCTTGAAGGATCTTCTACAATTGAATGACAGTAAAGCCTAAAACTCAATGAACTGCTTCCTTCTAGCACTTAGTTTATTTACTTATCTTATCCCATATAGACAGCATGATGGAAAACATATTTTCTGTTGACAGGATCACAGATCACTCAGTTGAAGTGCTAAACACATTTTTTCTTCTTTTATTTTCACAGATTTATTTTGCCGTCCTTACAGGTGCTACAATGTATTACTTTCTAAAATCCTCTTTACGTTTAATTTGAAAACATGCGTGTGGACCAAGCCGTGTTGAGTCTTACACAAGTTACAGGAAAACATTGTTTTCTAGCTATTGAAATACAAGCATAGTGTTGTTTATAAATGTATGTTTATTATCTTTTCCTCAGATTAATGTGTTTGTATTATTTTCCCCTATGACTTAATGTAAACCAGTGCACTCTTACTATGATGTGCTATACTGACCCCTTTACTGTCAAATGATATTTCATAAGTATTTCTGATTTTGTTACAGTGTTTTTCAGGTTTTCAATTCTGTTTCACATCAAAGATCTTAGAAAAACTTAGAAATTGCCAAACATATCCTAGCAAAGGTGCCAAAAGTTAAAACCAGTTACTTTGCAAGACAAAAACACAAAGCACACGACCCTGGTTCTAGTTAACATAAGTAGTTTTAGTCTATGCATGTTAATGTTTACAAACACCCAAACTGGGTTGGTTGAAAAGACAACAGTGTTACCTAGTAAACGAGATTTATCTTCGATTGTAACACAGAACCTTGCAGGAAAAGGTTTACACAAAAAAAACAGCACAACTAAGTGCACCAAGCATGCCACATTTATTTACCAGTCTATGAAGCAGTAAACCTTTAGAGAAATGTTACCATCTGTGGCATTTGGAATCAAGTCATTTTACACAGACTGCCAAACTAAGCAAAAACTAGTTCAAAATGTTTTATTATTATTGTTATTATTAAAGTCTATATAGACCGTTTACAGTTGGAGGTCATACATTTTAGCCACTGTATGGAATTACCAGCTCAAAAACAAGAAAATAAAAACACAAAAGTTGAAAATACTTGCATTTGTTTTCACACTCGTCTCATTTTTTGTTCACACGATTTTAAAATCAATTTGCCATGTCAACCGTAACATTTTCACCCTTGTTTATGTGCACAAAATGTTATGTTATAATGTTAAATGTTTATGTACACAAAAATTAAAGGCATCATTTGACTGTGTTCATGTGGAAATTCACCTTAAAACGTGAAATAAACGATCAGTCAAATACAATCTTTTTAGTTAAACAACAGACGTGTAGTTTTAACAGCCACCAGCTGCTAAATGCAACTTTCAGTAACACAGACTCTCCACATGTGATATAACAAGTAAGTTTAAAATGTGATTTTACTCAAATATCCTTTGCATTGTTAGTAAATAACTACAAACAGACAGGAATGAATGTCATATAAACAGATCTGGATGAGAGCCGATGCCATTGACAAACACGTCTATGTGAGTCTTACCGCACAGCGAGAAAATCCACCTGCCAATCCCACAATCCACCGCGACAGCGTGACGCTCGACGCGTCATTAAAACCGCGTGACGTTTCTGCTTGTTATTGATTCGTAGCGAGTTGAATATTAGCGCGTCATTTTCAGCAAAGTTTTTAATATCAATGCGTGATATTTAATGTTAATAATGCATTACTTACGTAAATAATCTGTGCACATGAATCGACACAATAAGGGTTAACGCTGGTGAAACGCTACACTGCCCTCTATCGGACACCTGTCGCCACAGCATCATACAGGATTTTAATAAAATCAAATCAAACAAAAAACACGATTCTCATGATTTTCCAATAGCGCTTTATTACTCAAAATCTCACAGTTCATTCATCGCTATATGAATCTTCACAATAAATTAAACAACTTCTATGGCATCATGTATAACATTACTAATGTCCGACAAGAAGCAGGAACACATTCATTCACACGTACAGTATTTATAATTTCGTATTTTACCATGACATTCATTTTTTTAAAAAAGATGTAAAAATGGTTATATATTACAAACCCACATATAAAAAACACCAAAAAAGTGGCCATATTTTTTATTTTGATGCCTTATGTGAATATGATAATGAAAGAGCACAATGGGTTTTTGTTATCCGGGTAAACAGTACAGCCAGTGAGGAAGACAATGATGAAGAGCATCTTTCCAGTCATGAGTTTCAGCCCAGTCCAGTCCAAACAAACCCATGTGAAACAATTGTTTCTCCTCGTAAAAGCTCACTGTATTTGTTCTGTTGACCTTGTACCGCCGTGTTTACAGAATAAATGACATTTAAAGCAAAAAATACAAACTTCTTTAGAGAAAAAGTCACCGTTCACAGCTGCTTTAATTGCGTTATCATAATTCTACTATATACATTAAACTAAACCCTTCCCTCCCCAATGTTGATACAAAACACATTGATTTTTTATTGCATAGAAAAAGACTAAAACACTCTTGTTTAGTTGTTGCATGATGGTGTTTCTGTGTTTTCTTGCAGTCCATCAGGGTGATTCACGCCTCGGCTGTCAATCATTCATCAGGCACAAACTTTGGGCTTCGTCCCTTAATTCAGACTGAAGATTTTCTCTGTTGACGCATCAGTGATGCGATTCATCTGCCATTTTGAACCAGAGCTCATTCTCCTGCGTCAACTCATTGAAGCGCCTCTTATCGTTGTTGTAAAAGTTATTGTTAAGATGTTTGTGTGCGTACATCTTCTGGTAACTGGACGCTGTGAAACAAACACCATTGAAACGGTTTACAAATAGAAAAGTTTGCAAATGATTAATAAAACGCAGTTTGGTGGATCTGCGGTATCGTGTCATGCCTGGGTTTCATTTAAGGTGCAATTTCTGCGCCATTGGATATAAACAAGCTTTCAACATTTTGTTTAAATGTCTAAAACTTTGTTTCGGTGGCTAAACAAGTTCTTAAATATCGCTTAACACCAGTTTATTCAACTGGTAAATTGCACTTACGATTTACGCATGTGATTTTGGGGGTGTCCCAGTAGCCGTCTTCTCTGCATCTGATGGTGGGAACGTGTCTCTGGATGAAGCCGTTCTTGCAGTGGTACCTCACCAGAGAATTGATCTCATAACGCGGCTTCAGGCTGCCGTAGATACGCGCGTCTTTCACGAAAGGAGGCTGAGCGCAGGACACTGGCAGAAATACATAAAGAAATATTTGAGGCCACGGTGACATCCAAAGGTTGTATGAACGCTTCCCTAACGTGTTAATGTGCTAGAAATGCTCCAGGAACATCCAGTTTGTTAGACGTTGCATTAACATTATACCATTAAAACGCTCCAAACAACTAAAGAATAACATTGTTGAAATAAATGATACATAACATTATTAAACTTCTGTAAAAGTTCTACCAACGTCAATGTGAGAACGTTTTATATTGTCCAGAGAACGTTAGTCAACATTGTGAGAACGTTCACGGTTAACCGTGATACACTTACAGGATGTACGTACACCTGGAATAAGGATGCGGGGGTCTCACCTGTGCCCTTCTTGCAGGTAAACGACAAGTGGTAGTTACACGGCACGTCGTTCCACTGCCCGTTTTCGTGCCAGATCATGACGACGCAGTCCTCGCCCGCGGAGAAGAAGCTGTCCGGCTGACCCTCTCTCCAGTTGTCAAATTGCTGGAGGAAACATGAAACGTGGTGGTTAGATCCTGACAGCACAAGTACGCCAACAAGGGGGGATGCAGTGTGACTTGTGCCCACACGAGGGCGCAGAAATCACACGCAACAAAGTTCAAAACCGGCAAAGTTACAAGGGACTTCCCTTGATAAAATGGTTTCAGTGGTTACATTGTGCTTATGCACTTCATTTGCGTGAGTTTAACCCAAACCTACAAGCTGTATTTCAGATGTAGAGGGACTGATCGACACCGTGTAGATGTATTCACCAAATGAACAGCATCCAAGCTAAAAGGAAACGTTCTCAAACCGTTGACTAACGTTCTCTAAAAGATCTCTTAAAGGTGTCAAACATATTACTTGTGCAGAAACGTTATTATGAGGTTTTATTATATATTTCATAAGTATCAAAAACGTTGTTGTTAGTGGGACGTTTTAAAAATGTCAGGGAGATAAATGTTCTTACAGGTTCTTTGTACGCCAAAAGCATCTGTATAACCAAAGCTAATCATTTATGGTAGATAAGTTGGTTATTTTAATGCTGTGCATGTTTACTTAACACCTACTAACAATATTTAAATAGCTCTGAAATCCAGCCAATCAGAAACAAGAAATCACAGGGTGTATATTCAAGCAATAAACATTAAGGAGTTCAAAGCGAATCTTACCATGGGGTTCCCGTCTGTCCAACGGAAGTCACTGTCAAACATTTTATCATTCAACCCGATCCACTGGTAGTCATGTCCCAAACCTACAACACATTTGCAAATGTATGCAATTATTATTATTATCACAAATATTATATCAAAGATGTTATTGCTCAGTTGCTAGTGAAACTTGTCATTTCAATATCTAAACAACGTTTTAATATTCAAGCAACCGGACGTTTGGTGGTTTCTGAAACCTTTAAAATAACATTTTATTCTTTAACAGAAACATTCTTACAACCTAAAATTCTCCGGGGTATTTCTTTAATTCCTGCATTAAAGCCAGAAACATCAGTTTAGAAGTTTAGATTCCAGGAAGAATCTTTATCTTTCTAAAACCTTTCAAATTAAAGTAATTAAGCTACTTAGAGTAAGTTAATACAGCATCATCTGAAGACGTCCAGGGAGACAACAAGAATTCATTGTTGCTTTCATATTAGGACTTTCTGACGTTCTTCCTAGACTACCTGGTCGAAATGAAAATAGCAGGAAATGGGGTGACGCAAACAGACGTGAAACAAATCGTTTCGGTGCCTCTAGCAGCAGAGGGGAGGTTTGTTTAGTTTGTAGTCAAGCGCAGGGTCAAGCGTTTGCAACGTGACTAATGCCTCATTCAGTCCATCCTAAAATTCAATTGCTGTTGTGCGTCCAGCTATCTTCTTAAATATGCAGTTTACATGATTTGTCAACATAATTCGTCACTTAAGGTATAAACAACAGTAAAATATTGATGCTTGCGAAGCCGAAGTTTGGTTTGTATTGAATACGATTAATCAAACAACACGCTTACGGTTCACAAAGGTCTGTTCCTCGTGAGACAGGACGCTGGTGAGATGTCCACCCTGCACCCGACACTCTCTCTCGGCTGCCTCCCAGGTGCGGCGGTGGGTGAAGTATTTATAGCAGTGACCATGAAACTTGTGCCAGCCGTACTCACAGATCTGTGTGTCTGAAGAAGATGACAAAATCAATTACCAGAAATGCAGCAAAACACACATTGGTAATGACACATCCCTCCTCTAGGGAAATAAAACATTTTTAAGTCAAATGATTCTATTTTTTAAATTCATGCCAACAACAAGAAAAAAAAAACATTTTTCCTCTTTGCATTTTTCTTCTATTATCTATAAATAATTCTTTCAGATCAAGTATGATGAGTTGTTGTTGTGGCTGCACAGAACCGGGTCTGTTTCAAGCTTTGGCAACAAATGGGTTAAAACAGTGCTAAGAACTTTTCATTTGACAACATAAAATGAAGATCGTCAACGTTTTTCTTGGAACAAAACTCCTCAAAGGCCACAGCGCTCAGCTAAATACAAACAATGACATCTGAACAGTCTGGAAAGCAAACATCTGAGAAGAGGGACACAAATTATTATATCCACAACACGAAAAGTGGAACCACATTTTAGATTTTAGGACCACATTTTAGTAAATAAGGAAATCTAAACTAATACCAGGTGGTAAGATGACGACATATCAGGTGGTAACTGGACTCTGATCAACTCAAGTCTCTGATCAACTTTCACAGACGATAAACACAGTTTCATTGACCAAACCAAACATACTGAAAGATAAGTGTGTACCACAACTGCAGAAGTCAGGAGTTCTGTTTTCCCCTGATCTTCTGACTTTGGCATAAAAAGCCTGAGAAAACAGATGTTCGTTGAGGTGATGTTTATGTGTGTGTGTGTGTGTGTGTGTGTGTGTAGGAGAGATTAGCTCTGCTGACTAATGGCAGCAATATTTCGGACAAAGCTGGAACCAATCCATTGAGGAACCAACGCCCAGCCTGATCTTCAAGTGGGCGTAAATGTCAAGTCCTGAGAAGGTTAATAGCCCTCTTCAAAGTTCAAGCAATTTTCCAAGCTGGTTCACATACGTAAGTCCC